>JACEFZ010019071.1:455000-588197 GCA_014155875.1 Cepaea nemoralis
TGATGCGACGATAGCCATTCCACACGAAACATTTCTTTCTCCTCCTTACTAAGCATACACAATGTATATAATGAACATAATCTTTGTAAAGGTCTCGATGCTCCACTCCAAAAGTGTTTCTGAATAATTTCTGGCAAACATTTTTGTCGTTTTCATATGCATGTTGTTTGACTAGTCAGTCAGTTTGACTAGTCAGTCAGGTCTTAGTCAGATATGACTGAGTTACCGTATAACAGTAGACGGTACTACCTGGTTTCTGTTAGCGCCGAACGTTGGGCGGCGCTTACCAAACCCGACACCCCACATTGTGCCAACGGCTTCGGGCGGAAGAGCACAATTGGGAGGGTACAAGCCTTACCCTGGTGCGAGGAAATGCAAGCTAAAGACAAAATTGTCATGGCAGGGCTGACCAGGCCCTAAGCCTTGGTTGGCGACTGGTCTAGGATCGAAGCTCCGACAGGCGGACAGTTAGAGCAATGCTTTGCTGATCCGGCAGCTTCTGCAGCTTGTCTTGTTCCAGATGTAGGGGTGTTACCTTTCCTCTGGAGTGAACTAGGCAGGCCGAGAGAGGGATCATGCTGCATGGGCAACACATGATCTCTATATTTTAGCCCAGGCTTTGTGCTATGGAGAGGCAATAACTCCATCCCTGGTCTTAACTGGTCTCGGAATCAATAACACTCATGATCCTGAAAAGTGCTTTCAGTTTCAACAGCAACTTGAAGACGCTTTCACTGATACACCAGAAAATTGTACAGTAAATGAAAAGTGGGGTCAAATTAAGGAAACTCTTTATAAAACTGCCGTAGGGGTTTACGGCACTGTGGATCATAAGAGGCAGGACTGGTTTGCGGCCAACAGCGAGACTCTGCAGCCCTTGATTGATAAGAAGAAGAAAGCTCTCTTAAGAAACAAGGAAAGACCAACGCGTAACACTCTGAGTGAGCTAAGGCAAGCTAGGAAGGATGTGCAAAAGGCTGCCAGGCAGTGTGCAAATGATTATTGGATCAAGTTATGTGAGTCCATTCAAATCGCAAGTGATAAGGGAGACATAAGAAGCATGTATGAAGGAATAAAGAAAGCCTGTGGTCCAGTGATCAAAAGAAGTGCACCGCTGAAAACCTTGACTGGAGAAGTCATCACTGATAAGAAACAGCAGATGGACAGATGGGTAGAGCACTATTTGGAGCTTTACTCAAGTGAGACCAAACTAGCGGATGATGCCCTAAATGCCATAGAGGCTCTACCAACTCTTGACCACCTGGACACACTTCCCACCATAACAGAAGTTAAGTGTGCTATAAATGAACTTGCATCTGGCAAGGCTCCAGGTAAGGATGGGATTCCAATAGAGGTTATCAGGAGTGGGCAAGAAACACTCACTCTACAGATCCACCAGCTAATAGAGCTATGCTGGCGTGAAGGACAAGTCCCACAGGATTTCAAAGATTCAAACATCATAACGCTGTACAAGAACAAGGGTGATCGGAGCGACTGTAACAACTATAGGGGTATCTCACTTCTGTGTATTGTTGGAAAAGTATTTGCCAGAATTGTTCTGCGCAGACTTCAAGTCCTAGGAGATCAAGTCTACCCCGAATCACAGTGTGGCTTTCGACAGAACCGGTCTACCACTGATATGATATTCTCATTGCGACAAATGCAAGAAAAATGCCGTGAACAGAATCAACCACTGTTTATTGCCTTCATCGACCTCACAAAGGCATTTGATTTGGTCAGTCGTGAGGGTCTGTTCAAGGCACTAAAGAAGATTGGCTGCCCACCAACTCTTCTGTCCATTGTGGAATCGTTCCACACAGGCATGAAGGGTATAATCAAGTTTGATGGTGCAACTTCTGAAGAATTTGAAATCAAGAGTGGAGTTAAGCAAGGTTGTGTACTAGCTCCCACCCTCTTTGGAATATACTTTTCACTTCTACTGAAATATGCATTTCGTGATCAGGATGGTGGTATATACATTCACTCACGCTCAGATGGCGGCCTCTACAATGCTCAGAGATTGAAGGCTAAGACCAAAATTAGGAGGGTACTGATCAGAGAGTTGCTTTTTGCAGATGATGCTGCAGTTACGACCCACTCTGAGGAAGAATTGCAATGTCTACTATCTGCATTCTCCAATGCTTGTTCTGAATTTGGTTTAACAATTAGCAAAAAGAAGACACAGATTATGTCACAAGGTGCACATGGGCTTACCATCAATCTTTATTGACGACGCCGAACTAGAGATAGTAGACCATTTTACATATCTAGGATCAGTGGTAAATAGCAAATTATCCCTAGATCAGGAAATCAACATCCGGATTGGTAAGGCAGCAACAACAATGAACAGGTTAAGAAAAAGAGTCTGGGAGAACAGGAAGCTTACTGCCAAAACAAAAGTCCTTGTCTATCAAGCCTGTGTCCTTAGTACTCTTCTCTATGGCAGTGAAACCTGGACAACTTACTCACACCAAGAGAACAATTTAAACAGCTTTCATATGCGGTGTCTGCGAAGAATTCTTGGTATTAAGTGGCAAGACAAAATCACAAATACTGAAGTATTGGAAAGATCAGGTTGTGTGACAGTTTATTCCATGCTCAGTCTTCGTAGACTTAGATGGATAGGACATCTTAGGAGGATGGATGATGGTAGAATACCAAAGGATATCTTTTTTGGTGAATTACAGATGGGTAAGAGATCTCAGGGTCGGCCTCTACTACGATACAAAGATGTGTGTAAGCGGGACATGATTGATACAGGCATTGATAATGCACATTGGGAGCAAGTCGCCGCTGAACGTGTTGCGTGGAGGGCAAATATCAGAAATGGAATAAAGTCAAAGGAGAAAATTATTGCAGAAAAGTCACACACCAAGCGTTTGAGACGTAAGATGGTGCATGATGGTGGAAATGACCACGTGTTCACATGGACCCACTGTGAACGGACATTTACAGCGCAGATTGGCCTTATCAGTCACACTCGCTACCGCCATAGTTAAAAGTTATTATGCCTTTTTAGAGCACAAACTATCGTCTGTCAAGACGGCAAGGTGCCAATGAATGATGTTTGACTAAGGTAGATATCGTTGCCAGTTTCTCAGTTATTTCATTGACAGTTTAGTTGAAGGGAGATGGATCCAGCCAGTGATATCCATTTGTTTTTACATTTCTGACGTAACCTGCGAACCTGCGAAGAATACTTGGTATTAAGTGGCAAGACAAAATCATAAATACTGAAGTATTGAAAAGATCAGGTTGTGTGACGGTGTATTCCATGCTCAGTCTTCGTAGACTTAGATGGATAGGACACGTTAGGAGGGTGGATGATGGTAGAATACCAAAGGACATCTTTTATGGTGAATTACAGATGGGTAGGAGAGCTCAAGGTTGGCCTCTATTACGATACAAATATGTGTGTAAGCGGGACATGATTGCAAAAGGGCATTGATAATGTACATTGGGAGCAAGTCGCCGCTGAACGTGTTGCATGGAGGGCAACTATCAGATATAGAAAAAAGACAATGGAGAAAATTATTGCAGGTAAAGCACACACAGAGCGTGAGAGACGTAAGATGGTGCATGATGGTGTAAATGACCACGTTTTCACATGCATCCATTGTGGACAAAGTTTCTGTTGAAACTCAAAGCACTTTTGAGGATCGTGAGTGTTAATAATAATATTCCTGGGGCTAGATTTATGTTTAGCTGTGTATATTCTCTTTGATCTCAGTCTAACCCTTGCAACAACCAAAGAATGATCCATATCATAGTCAGCACTGTGGTAACTTGTATTTAATTATGTATGGTTTAGATGTTGTCTCAGTGTGATGAAGTCCAGCTGATGCCAATGGCCGGATCTTGGATGTTTCCATGTGACCTTATGCAGCTCTTTTGCTTAAAAAAAAGTAGTTTGTAATACATAGGTATTTCTGGTGCAATGCTCCAGCAGCCTTTGCCCATTTTCATTCATGCGACCGATGTTATATTTTCAAAGGCACACTGGCCATGAACTCGAGTCCTTGCCCACACAAGCACTGAAATCACCGAGCATAAAATGTAATTGGATTTTGGAACTGTCTTGCTCACAGAGTCTAACTCCTCATAGAACGAATCCTTCACATCATCATAGGAAGCGAGTGTCGGTGCATATGCGGTAATAATTTTCAAACCCACAGGAGGTTGCCAAGCGCAGGGATAAGAGTCTTTCATTACCTTCAGCTAGAATTTCAAACATTCCCAGTAGCGAATTCTTCACTGCAAAGCCCACACCATGTTGCCATTTTTCTGCCTGACCTCTACCCTTCCAAAAAAAGGTGTAATTGTTTTCCCTGAGTGACTATTCCTCATCGAGGCGAGTCTCCTGCAGTCCAGCAATATCAATGTTAAGACGATTGAGTTCGGCATCAAGCACAGCCGTTTTTATCACATCGTCAATATTCGTCAAGTCAGTGAAAAATCCTGGATCTTATGTTCCAGGTTGCAAGCTTGAGGTTTCTATTTTTTTTTTCTTTTTAAATAGTACCTGGTGCATTGGTTTTACAGCCTGCGATTCAGATTTTGTCCTAGCCTCAAGCACCTATTGAAGCAGGTAGGCTGTGACGGATCAGCACCCAACTGGCCGGGGACTGCCCAGCTTGAGGCGGGCGGTAGCTGATCAGTGACACCTGTAGATGTCTCCCACCGTCAGAGGCAACCCGTGGCGCCCCATGTCTACGCCAATTGACAAGGACTTATAACTCGTAAATGTTACCTCTCGCTTTTATTCCGTGACCGGTTAAGACCAGGGATGGAGTTATTGCCTCTCCATTGCACAAAACCTGGGCTAAAATAAAGAAACCATGTGTTGCCCATGCAGCATGATCCCTCTCTCTGCCTGCCTAGTTCACTCCAGAGGAAAGGTAACACCTATACATATGGAACAAGACAAGCTGCAGAAGCTGCCGGATCAGCAAAGCAATGCTCTAACTGTCCGCCTGTCGGAGCTTCGATCCTAGACCAGCTGCCAACCAAGGCTTGGGGCCTGGTCTGCCCTGCCATGACATTTTGTCTTTAGGTTGCATTTCCTCGCACCATGATAAGACTTGTACCCTCCCAATTGCGCTCTTCCGCCCGAAGCCGTTGGCACAATGTGGTGTTTCGGGTATTGTAAGCGCCGCCCAACATTCAGCGCTAACAGAAAGCAGGTAGTACCATCTACTATCATACCGTAGTTCAGTCAGGTCTGACAAAGACCTGACTTAACACGTGCTGATCTGACTAGCGTGTGAGACCTGGGACACTTAATAAACAAGCTGAACAGCGCATACATGCCTTTGAATATTAATATTACAGACGGGTTCTAAGAATATCTTGGAAAAAAAAAGAACAAATGCATCCATACTTCAAGAGCTGAATATTTGAAGAAGGTTGGCTATTAAAGATGATAAAACAAAGAAAATTGAAATATTTTGGTCACTTGAAACGTCACGAAAGTTTGGAGAGAACAATAATGGAGGTGTATATGACTGAGAAGAGAGGGAAGATGAAGGTCAAAGAGAAGATAGGTGCAGGATGTGGCGGATGATCCCCAGATTGGTGTATGGGACGCTGGACATTCTGCTTATGATCGAAAAGTTTTCCGGAAGCTTGTTAAGGGAAGCAAGGCTTCTTTCTTGCAAAGTACATGCTACTGAATGAATGAATGAATGAATGAATGAATGAATGAATGAATGAATGAATGAATGAATGATTTAACAATTTTCCCTCGCCATCAGGCAAACCCACTTCGACTTCAGAGGTACTTGTAATTTACGTCCCCAAGTCAAGGACGAGAGGTCAATATTTTAGTCCTACTGTCTGGTGTAGGGGTTGAGCCCCTTACCTTCAGCATCATCACACTGGATGTTTAAGAACACGCGTTCTTATCCATTCGGTCATGTTGACCTCAACCAATAAATGATGGGGTTGATTGCAGGGCATATAACTAACTTTATGTACTAAGGACTGTAGTTGACGACATCTGTAACATGTAAACCAATTTGTTTAAGGATGGTTGAGTTTGGATTTAAGTGTGGATCTAGACATTAGTGACGCGTGGGAGGGAGAATCAGAACTGTTTATAGCCTGAGTGTTACAAGAACAGTCAGCATCGCCACCCAGCAACGACACCAGCGTGTTACTGAAACAATCATCATCGACACGTAACAACAGCACCTGCGTGTTACTGGAACATTCAGCAATGACACCTAACAACGGCACCTGCATGTTACTGGAACAATCATCATCGACACGTAACAACAGCACCTGCGTGTTACTGGAACATTCAGCACCGACACCTAGCAACGGCACCTGTGTGTTACTGGAACAGTCAGCATAGACACAAGGCAACGGCACCTGTGTGTTACTGGAACAGTCAGCAACCTTGCAACGCCTGCTGGAGAACACGTAGTGTCTATGGATTTCCAGGCGGTTCTTGAATATATATTCTGCATTCACCATGAACAAAAACCACTTTCATATGTGTGGAAAGAACTAGTGTTTCTCCTAATGCTGATCTACACCAGATTTTCTTCTGTCACTGCCTTGCTATATTACTAAATTTACACAACTAGTCATGTGACTACCTTTATATTCCGTACTGTATCACAAAATCTACACAAATGTATCAGACCAGTAAATCTACCTCTAAACAAGTACCTTGGGCATGGTTTGGAAATTGAAGACAGCCGGAGAGAATTGCCTGTATTACTTCTTGAATGGCGATTGGTCTATAAACATTTAGGCCAAGCACCATATGCCCATTAGCCTTAATGGCTGCAAAATGGTCCTTTGCTTTTTTTAAACCTTCACCTTGAATCCTATTTCACTGCCTCTACACAAATATTAGAGTGGGTGTGTTACTGTACTCTCTTTTATAAATACATCCCCTATTTCTGGCACTGTCTATATAACTTGATCTTAAGTTGACACTTGCTTCCCCAGTCCTGCTTCACGTGGAGTTAAGATGTACTTTTTTCCGTATATCACGTAGCTACATCAGTCTGGTGTAAGTGCAGTGTTAACTGTATTAAATATTCATTCTCATAACTGTAAGTTATATTGCCCATACACCTAGTTGTTAGACTGATTTATGTGTAGTCAAGTGTTTATTACAAGAGTACCCAGGTCGATATCTATACTGAAGGGTGTGTCTCTTAAAGCAGATTTGAGGTCTGATATCATTGAAAGCGGCGGTTCGCACGCCACTCCCGCACATAATCTAAACAAAAAGGCCTGGTTTGTAAGTTCGCCGACAGTACATGAAAACCTAGCCTTACTGGCTATTACCAGTCAAGATAAAACGCATGAGAAATCCTAGTCTCACTGTTTACAAGTCAAGATTGACTACACGAAAACATTAGTCTCATAAGCTACCACAGTCAAGATTAACTGCATGAAAAACCTAGTCTCATAAGCTACTACAATCAAGATTAACTGCATGAAAACTCGTCTCATAAGCTACCAGAGTAAAGGTTAACTGCATGAAAAAGCTAGTCTCATAAGGTACCACAGCCAAGATTAACTGCATGAAAAAAACTAGTCTTGTAAGCTACCACAGTCAAGATTAACTGCGTGAAAAAAGAAAAAAAAACTAGTCTCATAAGCTACCACAGTCAAGGTTAAATACATGAAAACACTACTCTCGCAATCTGCAAGTCAAGATTACCCACACGAAAAGATTAGTCTCGCAAGTTACCACAGTTGAAACAAACCACACGCGTCTATTAAAACAAGAATGCTTTGAAACTTAATTCAGCTTTGCCAGTTTAAATTCATTATTTAGCCAACAATTCACCATGTTATTCCTTACATGATTGCAACACAGAAATACTAAATTGTTGAGGAAACATTGTGGCACTTGAAATAACATGACAATTAAAGCTAAAGGGTTGGATCAGCTCTCATACAAGTAGAGGAAATAAGCACAGATTAAAGGACGCACGGAACAATATACAAGATTAAAGCTTCGGTAACCAAACAGAGATTTGAACCCGCCGCCTTCACGTGACCTGAGCACCTCGCTGAAGCACACGTGTTTCTTCAGCGAGATGCTGTCGTCATCTGGAGGTCGGGGTTCGAATCTCTGTGAGGTGGCTATAGTTTTCTGTTCTTTTTTTAAATATTGCCTAGTATGCCCAGTTATCTCTGCTACTTTCCTCTAATTCAGTGGTTCTCAACCGGTGAGGAATTCCCCCCGGGAGGGAATTTTCGGGTTTCCGGGGGGGGGGGGGGAGAGAGAGAGGAAATTTATGATTATTTCAAGATCGTGTTAATTCAAAAACCGATTACTTGATGTTGGTTTTCCCCTCTATACTTTACAGTGCTGTACTTCTCGCCCTTCTGAAATTCCTGTTATAACTTAAGTAGACCCGTAAATCACATTTTATGTAGACGTCTAGACTGGCTCTAGTATGCGTTATTAAATTTAGCTTCAATCTTTACGTATACTGTGTAGCAGTTGGGGGGAGGGGGGTATTTATAGGGAGGAAATACGAAAGGAGGTGGGGGATGACATTCTGAACCTATGGTGAAGAGGGTGCATGGCCAAAAAGGTTGAGAACCACTGCTCTAATTATATGAGTGCCCAATCAATTAAAAAAAAAAAATTAAGTTGCATGTCTTCACAGGACGTAGCAGTCAGCCCCAGCATTTTCGCTGCTCGTGATTCCTGGGCAAATTTTACGTTCAGTAGTTTGCCATTTGCTTTCTGAATAACCGGCTCCTATACTTTTTTTCGATAAAAACCAGTACAGCTGTGTTTCGAATCCGGGTATAGGGGCCCACAAACCACGTATACACATATCAGATATATACATACCACGTATACACACATCGGGTATATACATACCACGTATACACATATTAGGTATATACATACCACGTATACACACATTAGGTATAGACATATCACGTATACACACATCAGGTATATACATACCAATTTACACACATATATACATACCACGTATACACATATTAGGTATATACATACCACGTATACACACATCAGGTATATACATACCACGTATACACATATCAGGTATATACATACCACGTATACACACATCAGGTATATACATACCACGTATACACACATCAGGTTTGCATCATTGTGTATTCCTTTTGTTTGATAACAAAACAAAATTAATTATTAAATAAACGGTTTGTTTGTCTTTCTGTCTCTCTAACTGTTCAATTTTTCGTTACGTTGGTTTTCTCATTTTTCACTCATTTGTCACGTATCAATTATAACATGGTATTAAACTGTCGCCACTGCTCCACATTTTCGCAATTCTTGTGTCACCGATCTGTTATGTTTAGTTATTTGCTTACGACCCAACGCATTTGGGGTCTCTAAACTAGTGGAACGTATGAGACGTGTCAATAGGATCTCAGCTAGGTGAATCTCGGAAACGCTCACATGTACTACCCAGACGTACGAGGTGAGTACAAAATCTCAATGTTGTTACATAACGCAATTCAGGTGACATAATATCCCCCAGAATAAATGAAAAACATTGCTCTTAGGCAGACCAGGGCACTGACTTGTCCTTGCAGCCGGTAATTGATGTCAAAGGTTGAGGTCACAAATCATCCATGTAGATATGGAGAAATGTAGAGGAAACCGTTGCATTACCCTTTTAAGAGTGGGCTTGTTAGCATTTCATATGTTTGCTTTTCGTAGCCTGACATGTTTCGCTGTTTCTCGCCAGGTACAGTCTGCAGAAGTCACTCAACATAAAAGAAAGCATAACAATGGATTCATTCATTCATTCATTCATTCATTCAGTAAGAGAAGCAACGGTTGCAGCAGGATATAACAATAGGAAATACAAACAGTTAGATGTGGATAGCCTGTCTCCCTGGCGTAGACGTTAACGTCTTTCTCCGTAATCCCGTACATCCGCGCGAGTAACGCAACTGCGCGAGATTCGGTAGCGGATTGCGCTGCGTTGGTTACTTAGGGGTATGTGAGCCGGTCGCTCAGAAAGCAATGGCAAACTACTGAGCGTAATCTTGCCAAGACAACAACAGCATCTGAAAAATGCTGGTGTTGACTGCAATGTCCTGTATAGGATATGCGAAAAAAAGGTATGTACAGCGCCTGCGAAAAGGTGAGACATACTAAACACGGACGAAGTTTACAAACTTTACTTGGATACAGAAAAGAACAAATGCATCCATACGACAAGAGCTGACTATTGAAGAAGGTTGGGTACTAAAGACGATACAACAAAGAAAATTGTTGACAATTATTATATCCTGCTGCAGCCGTTGCTTCTCTTACTGAATGAATGAATGAATGAATGAATGAATGAATGAATGAAAGAATGAATGAATGAATGAATGAATGAATGAATGAATGAATTTTAGCTTGAAAATTCATTGTTATGCGTTCTTTTATGTTGAGTGACTTCTGCCTAACTGTTTGTATTTTCATTAATTCAGTAGCATGTCCTTTGCAGAATCTCGCTTCCATAACAACCGCGTCCGATACACCCATCTGGAGATCATCTGCCACATCCTGCACCCACCTTCTCTTTGGCTGTCCTCTTCCTCTCTTTCCGGGCTTGTGTCCCTCCATTATTGTTCTCTCCAAACTTCCATGACGTTTAAAGGGACCAAAATATTTCAATTTGCTTTGTTTTATCATCTTCATTAGCTAACCTTCTTTAATATTCAGCTCTTGTCGTGTGGGTACATTTGTATTTTTCTGTATCCAAGATATTCATAGAACCCGTTTATAACATGTATATTCAAAGGCATTTATGCGCTGTTTAGCTTGTTTAGTAATGTCCAGGGATCACAGGCGTAAGATGCAATGGGTAAGATGTGCTCTTAAAAATCCAATCTTTGTAGTTCTATCTGTCCCACGCCACAATTTATTCAGTTGTTTTAGTTTTTGAAGAGTACTAGATATTCGCCTTTTAATTTCTTTAATTTCTTTCAAGCTTAAATATGTATCACAAATTTTCAAGTGGCAATTTAAAACTGTCCACCAGGGTCATTTTAAATTGACTGTGTAGTCTTTTTTGTTTACACAAAATGGTGGTATCATGCGGGTCGGAACAGCTGCAGCACATCTTAACATTCACACATTTCTTTATTGTTGTTGCTCTAACAATACATGAAATCACGTTACCGGAATCAACCAGGTCATCTGTTATTGCGGAAGTAAGTAATCTGATATTTTTATGACTGTAATATTGCTTCATATTATGGCTTGTAACCCACATGTTTATGTCATCCAGTAAAATTTTTCGCTTTCTATGTTCTCTTTCTATGTTTTCTATTATTTTCTCGCTTAAGACTAATTTCTGTTACACCTCTTCTGTTGATATGGCACTGCGTCTCTCCCTCGCTTCCAGTTTTCTCTCTGTCACGTCATACTTCAGCTTTAACATGGCAGGAAGTTCCCAAAGAATGTGAACTCTCTACTTCTGATGCTAGCATGCAGTTCTCTTGTTGGACTAAGATTTCTCCAAATATCTTCATAACGTTTTTCGTCATTCTCATCACTGTTCTGTAAAGGGACACATTTCCAGCTTGTCTATAATTCTTCATTTGTCTGCTTATTGTCAACGATTTACTTCCGTATATCAGGCATGGTTCTATATTGCTCTTAAAAAAGGCTTATTCTTACCGAGAGAGACAAGGATACAATATTCTGAATATTGTGAAATGCTGCTTAATTACTATTTCAGTTCGTGTTAATTCAGCCATCTAATATCTTTTGGAAATGAAAGCGTAGATACTGATCTTCTTTAAATAAACATAATTAATACTATTGTGTATAATATGCATTAACTATTCTGCTTCATAAAATGCAAGCTGAAAAAAAGCACTGTACATGTGTGAACGGGAGACATTAGAGATGATACAGTTTGTCTTCTTTTCGTAAAGCCAAAATTGAATTAGTGAAATTATAAATTACCTGAATTGAATGAACGAAGTGATGTCTGTCTGTCTGAATGCCTGCCTGCCTACCTGCCTGTCTGTCTGTCTGTCTGTTTGTGCGCGCATGCGTGCGTGTATGTGTTTGTATGTATGTATACATGTATCTATTTGCCTGTGTATGTGTATCTCTCGCCCTCTCTGTCTCTTTCTCTCTCCCTTTCTCCCCTCTCCCCCTCTCTGTCTCTCTCTTACTCGCTCTACCGCCACCCCCCCCCCCCCTTCTCTATCTCTCAACGTGGACACACTTGGACCCGTGCAGCATCAACTGTAGGCGTGATACGATGTCATAAATAGAATACAAACGTACACAAGGTCAAGACATCGCTGCAGTGTTTACATAATGCTTGAATCTGTAATCCAATCAGCGTCAGCCTCGAGTTTCCTCATACTTAACGAATGTAATTGTCCCAAAATTCAACATTAAGAAGACCTACTTGTTGCTATAACGAATGTAATTGTCCTAAAATTCAACATTATGAAGACCTACTTGTTGCTAATATGGGAAACCATCTAAACCATTCTTGTTGAATTTTTACGGATGTGAGGGAAGGCGTGTCTGCGAGCTTGCGATACCCGCCTGAGACTCAAAAGGTACAGGCTCAATCACAGCACAGGCCTGGTCATTTCTGACTGTACGCGTCTGTGGCTTTAGGGTACCAATCAACCCCAGCATTGATTGACGGCTTGTGATGTTTTTGTCAGTTGTATGCTCAGTACTTTGCTGAAAGGCCGGCATTCATACCATTGTGAAAATCAACGCAAAGTGATCTGTCCCAAATCGTCTGTTGCTGACTTCGTATCTGGCATGTAGGGATCATGAAAATGCGTTCACTACATGGTGAAGGGTTTAACGACTTTCTCCGTAAACCCGTATATCCACGTGGGGAACAAAACTGCGCGAGATTCGGTAACGGATCGTGTCGCGTTTGTTACTTACGGGGGTATGTGAGCCGGTCGCTCAGAAAGCAATGGCAAACTACTGAGCGTAATCTGGCCAAGAACATCAACAGCAGCTGAATAATGCTGGTGTTGACTGCAACGTCCTTTAAGGGATATGCAACTTAAAAGAAAAAAAACGCTCTAAATTACAGGGCCGACACATCAATATACTTAGAAGCATAACATCTGTCGGTCGCGGAGAGAAAGAGTATTGTCGGGTTATATAGAACATTCATTGTTGCATGCATGTGAGACATGGGCAATAAGCAGACTCTCTGATGGCAGTAGAGATGTGTTGTATGATGTGCATGCAAAGATTACAACATTGCTTAAGAAATTAGATGGCCGCAGCCAATGTGATTTTCGAATGTTTTCAGGAGAATTATAGTTGACGTGTTAGTGATAACTGTGGCCGAATGGCTAGAATGTCGGGTTCACCCTCGGGAGACCCGGGTTCAAATTCTCGGTAAAGTATGGTGTTTTATTTATTTTTTTCTGTCGGAGGTAAAACGAAAAATCTAACCTGCACAGTTCGCGGCGACTGCAATAGTTAGGCGGCATCAACTCCTCCCCCCCCCCCCACTCCACCTAAAGGTACTATAGGCAGTAAGATAGCAGTGTTAACTTGCAAACTTGAAGAGAAAGGGACAAAAGGAATTCTTCTCAAATGGTATTTCCTTTTGAGGTATATGCTTTCACTAACTCACCACAAGCAGTCCTGTCGATTGTTATATCATGCAGCTCCATCTCTGTCCTCCCCATAGTATCCACCAATGTCTCTAATTCTCCTCTCTGTGTATTTGTAGGACTTCCCCTGTTTCGTTTGCCGTGAATGTTCCAGAAAAAGGGCATTCCTTTTATACTGTTCTCATGTTTACTCAATGTAAGTCATTTCCAGCGTCAGCATTTTGTTTTCACGTCTTGATTCACTTACATTAATTTAATTCTCTCCATGAGCTCCACTATGGTGATTATGTCGTACCATTCTGTTCTTACTCTTCTTCGCTGACACAAATTAAAATATGTCTGTAGTTTATTAGCAATCGTTTTCGTCGTTCTCAAAGTTTTTACCATCTCCTTTGATTCCTGGAGACTGTGATCATTGCACCTGTTTTGCCCTTTGACCAAAACGACAAGGTAGTCATAAATAATCAATGATGATCACTGGCATCCTTCATTCGCTGGCTCTGTACCCTTGAATGATGTGTGAATGAAATAATGTATGAAAGAGATTGTAGAAGGGCAGAATTGTAGACGGGCCTGCGATGCGTGCCCAATTGGTAACTCTTTGAAAATAAAGTATGTTCGTTCGTTCGTTCGTCTTTATTCCAGTATAACCAAAATCTAGTGAAGCAATGCGGTTGAAACAAACGAACATATGCAGCACTGTTTTATCCGCTCCTGACATAATAATACGGTTGTAACAAAGTTACGATTGTTCTATTGTTTGAATGTCTCGCGTGTCGAGAACGCTACCCGCGCAGTGAATAAGGTGAGTTGATTATATGGCTAAAAACAACAATTGTTGCCGTCAAATTCAAACTGGATGCCAAATTCTAATTCTTGTGAATGAACCTCCCACACCTAACCATCAGTCATCATCATCATCATCATCATCATCATCATTATTATCACCCCCATAATCATCAGTATCACCATCATCATCATTATTATTATGTAGTTCTTTTATTGAACGTTGCTCTCATCACGATCCGCTGGAAATATATTATCGCCAGCCATCCTTACTTGCTTCTCTCGCCACGGTAGCTAGATTACGGTGTTTTCTTTTAGTCTGTGTATTTATTAGGTAACCCAGTTTATGCTGGTATTACATTTCCTGTAAAAAGTAGGGGTTCTTTTTCACGCTTCGGGGCGTACTGGGTATATGATGCTAAATAAATATTTCTTTAAGGCCAATCGGCAATCAGTGGTTGACGTGGCTAGTGTCACTCCAGTCGGCATTACTCCACGATATTTCTGGTCAATTTTAGGTTGGGTTGACCTGGCAGCTCAGGTCATTTCTCCTCCATTTTTTTTGGGGGGGGGGGGGAGGGGGAGAGTGGGATGGGGGAGGTGAAGGGACGATGTTAATATCGTTTATATGCTCTTTCGGGACGCAGAGGTGTTTCCAAGGCACCAGGGCCGGGTTATATACTGGACAAGACCTACTGACGCGTCCACGTCGAACGTCCTGGGCAACAGGTCCCTTCGGGGTCTTGGCTAAAGTCAGAAGGATCGCCGATTCCTCCGAAGTCGGAGAGTGTCTGCCTGTACTGCGAGGAACCATCAGTCTGCACACCAATTAGCCAGACATGGGACAACGGATACTCACGCAAACCTCAGGTCCTGTATGACATCACACTGATGTTGGACAACAGGAATGCCTTCATCCGACATACAGGACTTCGCGTTGGAGCTCAAGCCAACGAACACAAGCAAGCAAGCAAGCAAGCAAGCAAGCATATGCTCTTTCTAATGCTCTTTGTAAGTAGATATTAATTTTTCTAAGGTTGTTCTTGATACCATCACCGCATCTGTTACTTGGTCTTCCCCATGCGCTGCATCTATTATATTTCTTCAATGTGATTCTTTGTGACAGATGGAACCTGGGACATTCTTGTGAGGTGGTCAACCCTTTTATTCTGTCCTTCTTTATCGAAGTCCATTGCTAGTTTTAGGCGTTGACGTCTTCTTATTTCCGCATTCCTAATTCCATCTCTCACGGTTATTCCCAAAGCTCTTCTAAAGCATCTAATCTCTGTTGTTATAATTTTGCGCTCATAAGTCCAAGTCCATTTTTAAATTTCGATTCCGCTGATCAAATCCATTGCCACCATGTTGATGGAATACCGCAGCTCCTTAAATGGCTTTACTGGGCGTGTTGCGACAACATAATTTACCGCTAAAAATTAACCACATAATCTATTCGCTTTGTGGGGACAAAATAAGACAATATTAGTCTATACGCTGTGTTTCTAGTACGAACGGTGTTATTCTTTAGTCGTTAATCGTGTTTCAAATACACGGCAAAGGGTCAGCCCATAATGCTAGGTTCCTGTACCAGTGAATATCACACAAAATGCTCCTCACTGCCCCATGTGAAAATTGGATCAGACAGCTGTCCCGACAAACCATCATCACGCACAGGCAGATATGCATAAGGTTACAGCCAGAATGCAAACACAGAATACCAACACAATAAAGTATATATCCACTATTATAAATATCAGTCAACATTAAGGTTAATATTTCTACTTCAATTTCTCCCAGTACTTCTAATTCCTCTTTTGTGATTCCAAAAGGCCGGCTGTTTTTCCTTTCTTCAATATGTTTGACAGCATCAGCGACTTCTTTTAGAGAAAAATCTTCTAAGTTGCTTTCTTCTGTTAATTTCTCCCTTTCTCCATCATATATTTCTCTTATATACTCATTTCCTCTCTTCATTACAGCATCTTCCTCCTATAATATATTTCCTCTTTTTGATTACAAACATCCTGTACTTGCCCCCTCCCCCCTTTCTTCCCGCACCCTTAAGCTCTCTGATTTGGCTGTGCATATTTTTTGCAACTTTAATATAATTTCCTTGCGAACACGGTTTGTGAGCCCGTATACCCGGGTTCGAAACACAGCGGTGCTGGGTTTTTCGAAAAATCTATAGGAGCCGGTCGTTCAGAAAGCAATGGCAAACTACTGAACGTAAAATTGCCCAGGAATCACGAACAGCCGAAAATGCTGGGGTTGACTGCTACGTCCTGTGAAGGACATGCAACTTAATAATAATAATATAATTTAATTCAATTGTTCGTCTAACCAGCTGACTTTTGCCTTTACATATTTCTCTTATTTCTTACATTATCTTATCATACTCTTGTATGTCATTTTTACTTATTTTTCTGTTGTTTATCAACTTTAAGATTTCTTCAGTTACCCATCTTTTGTTACCTTTTCGTCTTCTCTCCGGCAATATTTCTTTGCTTGTTTGATGACTGGAGTCCCTTTTAACATTCCCCATTGTTCATTTATCCTCTGTATTTCAGCTATTGCATTATATCTATTTTTCACAATAATTCTGTATTGTTCTTGCATTTTTTCTGTTTTCAGAACATCTTTATTAAGTCTCATATTGTTACCCACTTTTTCTCTCACATCACCCTTACTTGTATATGTCCACATAATGGTATGTGCTCACTATTACAATCAGCGCCAGGCAATGTCTTATTATTTATTAAAGTATTTCTAAATGTTACATTAATAAGTAATGTTGTCAATTAGGTTTAGTTTTTTTCTTATCAGGGTTTCCATATGCAAAGTCATCTTTTATGGCGTTTAAACCAGGTGTTTCCACTTATCAAATCATATTTCTCCATTCTTTCAGTTTTTCACCTCTTTCATTTCTTGCTCGTATTCCATTTAATTTAGTAGTTTTCTTTGATCAAACAGTAGCCCTGTTTCTTTTCTTTTTTTTCTGTATTTCCACTCCAGAATAAATTATTGTGTGCTTGTCGGTTGTATAGTTTTCCCAGATCCTTTTCATTTCACTTCATCCACGTATCTATTTTAAGTTTATTATATTTATTTTTGCTGTCAGTAGCATGATGACGGTCTGGTGTCATCTTTTACCCATGACTGTCCCTACCGGAGGTGGCTCTCCTAAGACAGCCATTAACATCGTTCACTGACTCTAGTCTGTGAAACTAATGAATTCTCGGGAAGATAATATGATGGTTTCCCCTTACATGCCACATTCACGTTCGGGTCTTTTACTTCTGTTTTTGACAGTCATTTCCGACTGTCAGGACAAGTGAGGCCCTGCTCTGCTCTTCTGCAGAGTTGTCCACTTATCCCAGTGGATCCTTGATTCCCCAGTTTGACATACCCGTGTTTTTACTTTCCTCTACCACTGGGAGATGCTGTTGGGATCTTTACTTCCTAGAGGTATGGACCACGATGGCTTAAATTCCCCTGCACTTTCTTTCATAGGACACAGCGTATTCGTTTTACTAAAATCAAATGAGAGGTCAGTGTGGCCAAAAGGTAAGCCGTGCTAACGTTATTCATTATATATGTCCATAAAATTGTCTAAAATATCAACTTGAGGGTGGTTCCAACCACCTGCAAGTCGTTTAGTTTAGTCGTTGGATCAACATCACGGCACACGGTTTAACCCATATGTGCTCCGTTTTCCTCCTAACTCAAACCTGAGTCTGGAGAAACTCAGCTCAATGCACGAACTCCGTTGCATCGGCGAGGATCCTGAAACACTTTGGGTAGATTTTTAACTCGAAACTTT
Source organism: Cepaea nemoralis (assembly GCA_014155875.1). Lineage (NCBI taxonomy): Eukaryota > Metazoa > Mollusca > Gastropoda > Stylommatophora > Helicidae > Cepaea > Cepaea nemoralis. The sequence continues at coordinate 473,206 of JACEFZ010019071.1, forward strand.
GCCCGGGCAGCGCCAACTGCCAAGGGATTTTTTACGTGCGCAACAATACACACGGGCGTCCGATCTCACTACCCAGAGACCAGGGGAAATTTTATTACTGGAAGTCCAGGTGGATTTTTTAAATAAATCCCGGTCCTCACCGGGGCCTGAACCCGGGACCTCCAGCACTCGAGGCGGACAACCACCTGCAAAGGACATGCAAAATGTTAAGAAAATTAATCCAAGAAAATGGGAAAGTTATTAAATAAAAATAAGGACTTTCAATATTACCTTAAACTGTCGACAGACCCACTGTTAAGACTTACTACGTATACACATTGCTTTCATTACTTAGCTTTATTTAGTGCAAGAACAAACATCGTCACTGCTAAGTTTTGGGAAACGTTGCTCTCATCACGGCCCACAGGACAGTTCTTTCACATATTCATCCTGCGCGTGTATTTTCATGCTCAGTGTGTCTTTAATGGCGTGTATCCACTTTCGTGCTGATCATCCACTTGATTCGCTTCATATGCCTTCCATTACTGTTCTTTCTAAGCCACTGTAGTGTACAATATGGCTAGCGGGCTACAGATATCGAGATTTGATACGGTTTTTATGCCATGTAAAATTGAATATTCGTATCTTGTAGAATATCAATTTTTGTTTGTTTGTTTGTTAAGTGGTAAACATTGTTGAATGGACAAGAGCACTTACTCTTTAACTTCCGAGGTGCTGATATCGGGATAGCAGGTTCAATCCATACACAGGTTAGTTGGACTAAAATATTGACTTCTCGTCATTGACTCGTGAACGTAAATTACAAGTACCTCAGAAGTCGGAGTGGGGTTCGCCTGATGACGAGGAACAATGGTAATAGGGAAAGCTGGCCCACACAGTGCAGTATTTACTACGCTTGGGTTCAAAGTGAGCGAACAAGAAAATAAATAAAAAATTAGTCTGTTTCTTTTTCTTGAGCCAGAGTATTCTAATAATTGTATGTAACAGTCAAGTTCAAACGCATCAATTTTCGTCTTCTTCTTTAGTGATTGTGAAATGGTCCATGATTAGTATCCTTATGGTGCCACATGAATGGTGTTAAGTAAGGCAAGTAACAGAATCTCTTTCATACCATCTTTCATACCGACCCGAAGTCGAAGTGGGCTCTCTGATGGCGAGGACACCGGTAGTAGCGAAAGCTTTTTTTGTTTTTAAATTTCGCATATCCTTTTACAGGATTTCGCTAATCCACACGCAAAAATTAATCTAGTGTATTAGACGTAGACTGGTATCATGAAGGCTAATAGACTACAATGGCTGGGGCATATAGAAAGAATGGAAGATAATAGGGAAACAAAACTCGCTTACACTCAGGAAATAAATGACCACAGACCCCGAGGTAGACCAAGAAGATGGTGGAGAGATAATATATATACAGGCCTACTAGCACTTGGAATCAGCGACTGGCAAGAGAAGGTCAACAAGAGAGACGAATGGAGACGGCTTGTATCTGCAGCAAAAAACCTCAATGGCTCGGAATGCTGAAGAAGAAGAAGACTAGACGTAGAATCTCGTTTATAGACAATGTTTGAGTTCAAAGCGAACGCAACATAAAAACAAAATTAAAATAAGACCTTGGGGTGTAATTGATTGTAGTTGCTAGCCCATATCTTCAGACCGAGGCATTAAATAGGGTACCAGGGCGGTACCACACCTGCCTTATTTCCTTCTCAGCAAATGTAATTGTACTCATTTGAGGTCAGATGGTCTGGGAGCCCTGGTGGTGACAAAAATCCCCGCCTGACGAGGGTTCGAATACAAACTACCAGGCAGTCTGGCAAGGACGGGAAAGATGTCTGTTCTCAAAATGTTTACTTTTATGTGTTTTCTGATGGTGTGCCTTTTGCTTTTAATGCTCTGAACCTTTACATTTTTATGGGTAAACATCTTCTGGCGTCTAGTGGGCGGTCGGGATTTTTGATAATTATGGAGTTAACTTATTTACCATTTGAGACATTTTACATTTCTTTCTTGCTGATTGTAATTGTTGGCAGAAATACAGTTCTGTTTGTGGATATTAGATTTGTTTTTACTTATGTTCGTAAAAAAGATGCTTGATCTTACATTGTTTTTCTTGGCAGACAGGATTATTTTGAACACAAGAAGCCATACAAATGATATGCTTTAACATTTTGAATTAAAAACATCACTAAAACTAACATATAATGAAGATATTAATATTGGCTTCAGCAGGATATGACAATAAAAATTTAAACAAAAATGACAATGTTCAGATTCTGCAGTGATTACTCAGTTACTAAACCTAATAAAATAATAAGCTCAGGTTATAGTAGCACACATTCCACTAGAGTGTGAACCATAAGTTTAGTCAACTATATAGAAGTATATATACAGCAGAAGAAAAATAGATAAAACGATGGCAAAATCTTGTCGTTCCTGAGTGTGGGATGTTTTCATCCGAGAGGAATTACAATTATTGTTGATGCCACAGTGTAACTCAATTCTTGCGTTTATCCGAATTGATATTATTTCTTGTGTGTTTTACTCCATGCCTAAATCGCTTTTCTTCTTTATTTGTTGAGTGACATTTAGTGAGTATTTTTGATAAATTAATTCACAAATTTAAAAAAATAAGATCAATATAGTTGGATAGATCATAAAAACTGTATTGGGTTGAATTGAGTTAAGAACCGACATCACTGCACTCAGGACATTCCCATACGTTCCCCCATCCCCTCATTCAACAGCCAGCGAAGAGTCATACTACTAATCGTTCCCACCGCTATCTGATTGAAAGTTCTCCTGGTCTTCCCTCTCAGTTTTATGATTCTTCCAGAACCTCGGCCGATCCTCAGCAACCTATTTTTTTAAAAATTACATACGGATTCTCACTCTGTTCCACCGCCTTCTCGACCTGGTCCCACAACCGCAAGACCACCTCCCCCTTTTCCATAGGTAATATACCACCAAGAGGTGCATTCCCTGCCAGCCTATCAACCTGTTCATTCTCCCGCACCCCCGCATGTACAGGACAAAATATCCATACAATGCTCACAATCTGTGACATCTGAAGGGACGATAGCCATTTCATACGAACCATTCCTTTCTCCGCCTTACTAAGCATACTCTTTGAATCCGTAATGAATACAATGTGTGTTGCAATATTCTCCTCTAAACAACGGTATGCCGCTGTTACAGCTTCCACCTCCATTCTCATGCTGGAGGTAGTAGTCTCATATGCCAGACTCTCCCTTTTCGAGACCCGTCCATTAGCCTATGCAATGAAATCACAACCACTTGTCTGTTTCTCAACATCGGCGTAGATGACTAAGTCACCTTGGTGTGTGTTACTCTGGATCTGTTATCGCACTTCAAACTCAGTGCGGCCCGCTGCCCATTCTCTGCACTCACGACCCAGTGTTACTATTTCATTGTGCTAGTCCGTCATGTCTTCCGGAACTTCAACCGACTCTTTTTCACGATTCATGGTCTCTAGATTACACACCTGACGTATAGATAGTTCTGCCTGTGCGATCCAGAACCTGCCTCGTCTTAGTCAATTACCCTTGACCATATCCATGGCTTCATGCACGGGGCGGTCCCTATCTGCAGCAACTCTCAGGTACCATTTGGCCTGAAGGACCCTATACCTATCCGATATTGTTGGTAGCGCAGGATATGCCGCATGCACATAACTGCTGAGCCCTTTGTGCACCCCAGGATTACCTGCATGTCAGAATTCTGTATACGCTCCAACCTTTCAAGTTGGCTCATTGATACTGTCAGCAGCCCCAAACAATACTCAATGACAGAAATTATTAACTGCTGAAAGAGCCTGTAAAGCATCCTCTGCTCTACCCCGGTTGCTGCCATCGCCCTCAGTGCATTAAGTCCACTGCCAGCCTTCACCACCAAAGCCTCCACATGATCCTTAAAAGACAAACACCTGTCAAATGTGATACCGAGTACTTCAGTTCTCTCACTCTACTAAGATGACATCCGTTCAATATAATACGTATCCTCCAGGTCCAGAGCTACTGCCACAGTCTCTTGTTTATCCTGGAAACCCTCGTAGACATCAAATGCAAAAGTTGCCGCATTGGCCCAGGTGTCCTTCCCAGGCTGGTAACGCCCGAGCCCTTTAGGAAGCAGATTACGACTTTCCAAATGTCGCTGGAGCCTCCGTGCTACTATCTTTTCGAGGACTTTGCCATACGTGTTTTTCAGGGTTATGATTCGGTATCCATTAAGTCTGGAGTGATCCTTACCTGGCTTTGGGGTGGGATTAGGTAGCTATGTAGTCAATCGTGGGTTATTTCCGCCGTATTGATGCTTAGGTTGAAACTATGAGCCATCTCTTCCAAGTCCCCATCATTCGGTTACTAATATGGGTGTACCTCACCCTGTCTGGGCCTGGCGCTGTGTTTTTAGCCCTCTTTAGTACCCGTCTAATATCCTCCACCATTACCTCAAAGTCCTCTTTCCTAGTGACCAGTGAGAAGGGTTCTCTTACCATATCTCTAATAGCCCTATCTTGCTGATCCGTCTGTTTTAAAAATCATGCATGAAAAGTCTCCCCTTTGTCCTGGTCAATTGTCATAGGTCGGTTTTTCTCATCGTAAACGGGACCATGTGTACCAGGCAATGCCTGTCTGTTCATCTGCCGGTGCAGCCTCCAGAATTTACCCAATGTCACATCCCCACAGTCTTTATTTATAAACTGTTCCAACCTCGTCCTTTTTGCCTCTGCTGCCTGGAGTTTAAAATCCTGCACTTTTACGTTTGTATACCTTTCAGCCTCCTCCAATTTTGTGTTAATTGAATTTGTTTCTCTCCGTACCCCCTGCCAATTCCTTATGCCGCCCTCTTTTTCCTCCGTGAATTCTCCACCTCCGATGTCCATCATGGTGGTTGGGTGAAGATTCATCTTGTTCGTTTAGATCTTCCCTGTGATCTAAGACGCCCCAAGAGCGAAGAGTGGTCGCAATCATAACTGAATGCCCTGTGGGCTCTTATAGCCCTGACTGCGCTGGACTTAGGTATCAGTACAGAGCAGGGGAGGTGGTCGCTACCATGGTCCCCAAGGACACTCCATTTTATGTCTTTTGCCGCCTCTTGGGATACAAGTGCCAGGTCGGTGGCCGTGTCAGGGTTTCCCAGGTCTCATAGCTCGTCTAATTAGTGTCCCGTCATTTATACAGACCACATCCGTCTCAAGCAAGGTCTCTGCAAGAGCAGTACCCTGTCTGATCTCTCCCGCCTGTCCCACTTCTTGACGCAGGCATTGAAGTCGCCACATATCAGATACCTGGTACCAGGGGTATCCACTTAACCTTACAACCAGTCCCAACTCTCTCTGCTTACACCAGATTCCGCACTTACATATATATTTATTAGGTTCCAGCTGTATCGTCCGATTTTTATCTGCGTTCCCTACACCTCTTTACTTTCCTGACCCCACCAACTCATATCCAGTATCGAATACTGTAAACCATCCTTGACCACCAGAGCCTGCCCATGTCTTTCCTGCCCGGTTGGGTTAATGTAACATGTAGAGCACTTAAAAGAGTTTGTCTTCAGTTCTTGTAACATCAGTACATCAAAATCGTAGACAAGTTTCTCCAGTATTGGTCCTCGTTGCTTTGCACTACGGCAATTCCAATACCCAATCCGTATATGTTTTCAGCCCCAAACGATCCGTTGTCATCCTACCCCTTCTGGCTCCAGTCCTCTTCTTTCTTTTCCTTCCCCCTCTTTCCTACCTCTTCTCCTCCGCTTCATTTTCTTCCCGCTGGCTGTTGTCAAAGGTATCGAGCACAAAGCACGTACTCCGTGGCTTCGGTGATAATTAATTTTATTTTCCATAGTTGGTTTGATTTGAAGGCAGGAACTAACCGGTCACCCTAGTAGAGCCTGCCTGCTAGGGAAGGGGCAGGGGATGTCCCTCAGGAGTCCATACGCCTGGCGCCGCCCTGCCCGCAAACCAAACGTTCCACGTTCACGACCAGCGCACCAGTGGCCATTCAGTCCTCGGCATGTCGGTCTACCTTAAACTTGGGGGACTAGGTGGGGGAGGGTGTTGGGGGGGGGGTTATAATCGGAGTCTTGCATCTCCTAGATTGGCCGCTGTAATAGCTAACGGGCCCTACCTACCTATTGTGTATTCTAACGGTACCTCATTCAAGCCCCTACACCACTTCTGAGTGGAAGTATGAATTATTTTAACGAATTACTGGCAAATGAAATCCACTAAAGGGAACAAGGAGAGAACCCCCCCTGGCAGGTCTATAATGTTGCCATAATTTTTTTCTTCAGAAAACTAATTTACGTGTTGGAAATAATATAACTGGATTTAACTACTTAAAGATACTTAAAAGGAACTATGATAGCGTAGTGATTAGATGTTCCTCCTGCCGGGCCGGTGATTGAGGATTCAATCCGCATCCTTGCTAAGAATCATCAGGGAGAATAAAATAAAGCCTAATATCGAGATGAACAATGTGGGTTCATAGAAGGCAAGGATACAGTAATGTTACACTATGATCTCGGCTCACAGGTCGATCCAGTCCAACTTGAGTACCAGGAAATGATGGTGATGACTTATGATAATTGATCATGATGATGATGATAATGATGATGGCGATTATGATGATGACTGATATTATGGTGCAGTAGGTTTATTCGGGCGCTTTGGAAGTTGACATCCAGCATGTATTTGACTGCGACAATTGTTTTTAGCCATATAATCTACTCACCTTATTCTCTGCCCGGGTAGCATTCTCGAAACAAGAGACATTCAAACAATAGAACAATCGTAACTTTGTTACAACCTTGTCGTTATGTCATGAGCAGACATATAACACTGCTGCATATGTCCGGCTGTATAAGCCATATATATATATATGTATAGCGCTCGGTAGGAGGTATAATACAATACCAATATAGCGGGTTTAAGTGAGAAGAAAGGAAACCAAGTTGTATATATCCGTAAGAAATAAGTGTACCGTCATCATCTTGTGTCCAGGCGATAAGCGTGGGCGGACATGTTTCACTAGCTCACTTGATGACAGAGTCGTGGATCAGCTCTGCGTACTTGTCGTCGACAAAACCACGTGGCCAAGCCATCCAACTGTTTACTTCTCTGCCTTCCCTTGTTTTTTTTTCTTCTAAATTTTGCCTATAAACACCAATTTCTCGAATTTATTTCTTTTCAAACATGTCCCCAAAAATTGCGAATGTCTACGACTAATTTCTCTAATCGATTTACGGTTTTCATCTGCTTCTTGCAGGATCTGGACATTGGTTTTTCTATCCGTCCATGGTATTCTTTGCATTTTCCTCAGAAACCACATTTCCACACCCATTAGATGTCTTTCAGCCTGTTTGCTCATTGTCCACGCACTTCAACACTCTTTTTCTCGTTACAAATGACATCATTTTATTGGTCAGTATGTTTTCCATCTTGCACAAGGCTACCTTCGCCATGACGATTCTTGTTCTAATATGTTCAAGGCATCTCCCATCATATACTATGACTGTTTCGAGATAATATTACCGATTTAATTTGTTTATGAATATTCCCATTTCCTTGTATACTGCATTGCGGTATTTCCTTCTTCCTAGTGACAACCATCATCTGTGTCTTCTTACAATTAAATTCTAACCCTAGTTGTTCACTGTGTGCAACAACTGCATCTACTAAATGTTGCAGATCCTGCTCATTGTCTGCAATATACATTGTATCATCCGCATATTTAATATTGTTGATGTTACGTGCCCCAATGGTAATTTATCTCATATCTTCTACATGTCTGAAAATATTTGCACTACATAGAGGAAAATATATTGAGACATTACACAACCCTGTCGCACCTCTCTCTCTCTCTCTCTCTCTCTCTCTCTCTCTCTCTCTCTCTCTCTCTCTCTCTCTCCTCTCTCTCTCTCTCTCTCTCTCTCTCTCTCTCTCTCTCTCTCTCTCTCTTGTTCGCATATCCTTTACAGGACATCGCTGTCAACATCAGCATATTTCAGCTGATTGTTGATTTCTTGACAATATTACACTCAGTAGTTTGCCATTGCTTTCTAAGCGACCGGCTCACATACCCTGTAAGTTACCGACGCGGAGAGAACCGCTACCGATTCTCGCGCATGTCATGTTACTCACGAGAGTATACGGGATTGCGGGGAAAAGTCATGTAACCTCTAGACCAGGGAGACCGGCACGCCTCTCTTAATAGGTAGATATTGACCTACTTCATTATAGTTATGGCAGCTTGTTTTCAATATAAGTTTTTTACAAGTCTAAGGTCTTTCCCAATTTGTAGATCTGCAAGCATCTTCATGATGTTGACATGCTCACTTTATCGAAATTCTTTTGTGTAGTCAGTAAAATGTGGAAGTCTTTATTTACTTCTATCTAACGTTCAATTTTGACTGTCTACGAATAATTTCTTTAATCAATGAAAATCGTAAATTGATTAAAGAAATTAGACGTAGACAGTCAAAATTTTTTGGACATGTTATGAGAAGAAATGGATTAGAGAACTTAGTGACAACTGGCAAGATCGAAAGGAACAGACCAAGAGGAAGACCGAGAGGAAAATACCTGGATGGCTTGGTCACATGGCATGGACGAGACAGGAACACTGAGCTGATCCACGACTCTGGTGATCGAGTGAAATGGCGAGTCATGACCGTCAACGCTTTCCGGCATGGCACATGATTGATTGATTGGACGTTCAATTAATGCTCTCAGCATATCACATAGCATTTACTGTACCCTTGCCTTCTGCGAACCCACATTGTTCCTCTCCTCGTACAAACATCTTTAAACAGCTCCAGATTTTAATTTTAAAATAGTGCAAATGTCGATTTTGTAAAGCAAAGCTAAAAGAAAAGAAACATATTGTGATAGCTCAGCATGTGGTGCCTGCTTGTTTAACATAAGCATCATGCTGGTAGCCCTACATGTTTATTGTAAATTGATTCGTCTGGATTTTCCTTTCATCCCAAATATTTGCCAGACGCTTGAGCTCTTCCATATCGAGACTCTTCGTCATCATCTAGAGGCTTGTCATGTGCAAACATTCGCCATAGTATCAGTCTTTCGAAATGTCTTTCTTTCTTCTGCTAGATGACCTTCCTGGTTTGCTGTCTCGTGTAAATTATCTACATCTGGGATCTATCTATGTTGTTATCTGTCTCTTCTCCGTCTCACAGGTACAATTCACTGCATAATTATCTTTTCTAAACTGTGATGTCTTCTTACATGCCTACAAAATTTCCTTTTCATCATGTTTGTGTGTTTTAATAAAAAATATTCTTAAATTCTGAGCCATTGTAGAATAGATATGTGTTCTATTTTCGGTAAATACATTATTATTTACAATTTAAAAGTAAAGTTGAAAGTAAAAAATGAAAAGAAATTTAAAAAAGACACTTTTACATCTCTTTACGTAAATAGTGCATACGGTGCTAGAACCATTATATATGTGAGATCAACCAGCACACAGTGAGCGATGTGCTCAGTATCACCCCGGCCGCCTTTACTCCCCAAGACAATCTTGGTACTAACCTTTAGGCTGAGTCGACCTGGGAACCCAAGTCTATTTTATAAAACAGAATTCGCCCAGCTGCGGATCGAACCCATGCCCGCCGGCTCGGCAGGCCAGTGTCTGGTCACCAGACTACAAAGGCTCCTAATTTAAGAGTACCGTTGGCTAATGTAATTGTAGTAATTAAATTTCTAGCAGAGTGCATTTTAACAATTGAAACAAATCAAGAACACGTGGATACACGAAAAATAAAAAAATCATTACCGATGCAACATCAATAACGTTAAACAGAATGACAGGTTTCAAAAGTGACCAAAACGAGCACTTAAGATCGTCAAGGGACAACAATTAAATTAATTAAAATCGAACGCAAATGAGACACCCGGGTTCGAATCCTCGGTAGGGTGTGGATTTTTTTTTTCTGCTCGGAAAGGTGTGGATTTTTTTTCTTTTTTCTGTCGGAAAGGCAAAAAGAAAACCTTAACCTGCAGTTCGCGGCGACTGCACTAGTCAGGCGGCCTTAATTCCTCAGGCTCAAGACCAACCTGCCATACACCGCAAGGTACTATATAGGCATTAAATGACAACAGATCATAATTGCGCATACAAAGGTATTTTAAACCGAGCAACACTTAATAGTTCCGAAAGACAGACATGATAACCAAAGGGCTGCTTATGGGTAGTGCAAGTGAACGAGTTTGAAGCAACACAAAGATAATAAATGAAACATATTGTACACAAAGCAACACAAAGATAATAAATGAAACATATTGTACACAAAGCAACACAAAGATAATAAATGAAACATATTGTACACAAAGCAACACAAAGATAATAAATGAAACATATTGTACACAAAGCAACACAAAGATAATAAATGAAACATATTGTACACAAAGCAACACAAAGATAATAAATGAAACATATTGTACACAGCTGGTGTGTCTTGGTTTTGAAAAAAAAAAGTTCACATGCATATCCTTTACAGGACTTTGCAATTAACCCCATCATTTTTGGCTGTATGTAATTTACGTACAGCAGTTTGCCATTGTATTCTGAACGACCGACAACTCATACCTTCGAAATCAACGCTTCCATATCTCCCGCAGCTGATTTCTACCCGCGACTCGATGCGTCGGGATATTATGAAACCCGTTCACTGTCAATAGGCCACAGCGCCGGCATGGCCTGGGTATAAAATGATAAATACAATTAACTATACAAATAACGGTAATGGATGCAATAACAGGGCCACTTTAGGTCGTCTACACGAAGCTCCGGTGAACATTTAACTCGTTTCTCACGAACCAATCAGACGTGGCAACGTCGTCTGATGAACTTCTTTACGTAAGGGAGAGCTCCAGGGGCCGCCTGGATAGCACCACAATACTAGATTGTAGCGGGCTTGAGCGCCGCTGTAAATTAAACATTTGCAGTTACCATTCAAATGGCTTCTAATAACTTCACAGCCTCAATACTTGGTAGAGTGTCAGAGTAGTCTTTCTTTGCCCCCCCCCCTCCCCACACACACACGCACGCACGCACGCATGCGCGAGCGAGCGCACGCATGCAAGCACTCACACACACACACACAAATATAAATAAATATATATATATATATATGTGTGTGTGTGTGTGTGTGTGTGTGTGTGTGTGTGTGTGTGTGTGTGTGCACGTGAGTGTGTGTACACCCTTAAGTGATAAACAGTTTCGCTTGCGAAATGACATTGTATTTCACTTCTCGTCGGCTAAACAGCTAACGCTGACTGAGCCGACAGTTCCATATGAGTCGAATATCCAGGAGCAGCACACGTACAAGATGGAGAAGTACAGTGACATGAGCCCTAGTCTGAGTCGGGAAGAGTACACTGTCAGGCTATTATATGGGTGGGCGCAAGAGGTCTAATCTTCCACTCCGTGCATGACCTGTTAAAGCAGTTAGGCATCAAAGGACAATAGAGAACTCGGGCATAAAAACAACTGGGTGAGGCATCCGAAAAGGTCCCGAGCAGGCTGTGAAACTGCCGAAACGTAGAATGTGGCATGTCTCGACAGTAATATGGTCAAAGTTTCTGTCTGTAACTGTAGGGCAACTAACATCGGAACCAATCTCTCAATAAGAGCTACAACTTGCACTGTTTCGTGTCGACTTCTATAGCCTTCCCTCCTAACAAGGGCAGAGCATTTGAGTACGGGACTGGTCAGTGGGGAAAATCGCCGCACGGTAGCAGTCAACAAATCATGCAAATGTCGGCCGAAGTCCAGCCTCCCATATCAGGGTGGTAGTCGTCTTACGAAAACCGCACTCCGCAGCAGAGACCAAGATGTGGGTCGAGGAACCCAAAGGAAGTACCGGCGTTCCAGAGTGCGGCGCCGTGAACGGGGCACGAAGAGGGAACATCGGAACGAAGACGAACGGAGGCGACGGGGGCAGTGGCTGGGGAAGAAGCTGGCTCCCAACGACCTCAGATGAAAGGATGGTGTGAGATCACGAAGCACCGGGTGCACAGGCTGTCCTCTCTGAGGGAGGAGAGGCTTGACAGCAGACATATTCGCAGGTATGGGACAAGCCCGGAAAACACAAGGACAACGCAAACGACCGAACGTCTCGCACGGCAGGGGAAAAACGCCCGGAGTCATGATCCAGACGGGCTCGCTCCTAGAGAATGTCAAGAAGTGAAAAGAACATTCGGGGTAGGGGGACACGTCTGACGACCAGAAGCCCCCTGTCGTGTTCGCTCCGCGGCGGAGTTTTTATAACTTACAGATAGGCGAATCACTACTCAACAATTGGCCATACAGCTGTCAGTCAGCAATGGTAGTGCAAATGCAGTTATACAAACTCTCGGATTTTCTAAGGTTTGCGCAAGATGGGTTCCTCGAAATCTCCTTCACGAAAATGTGCGCCATCATACAAGTCTGGCATTACTGGAAGCAATCACCAAATTGGGTTGGACTGTACTACCCCATCCAACCAATAGTCTTAATTTGGCACCCTCTGATTGCCATTTATTTGGACCATTTAAAGATGCCCTCCGTGGGACTCGGTTTGATTATGACCAAGGCATGATTCGTGCAGCGAAGAAATGTCTACATGATCAAGCCATAAATCTGGTACTGGCAAGGAATACATGCACTTGTTTCACGCTGGCATAAAGCAGTACAAGTTTATTGTGATTATTTTGAATAAAACGAATGTTTACATGACATATCCATGTATGGTGTGTATAAATTTCATGCTTTTTGAATAAACAGTTCCTGATAAAAACGAAGTGGTGTATTAATTTCCGAAAGCCCCTCTTATATACCAAATCTGCACAGCTTCCACATAATTTCATGCTATATTATCAGTTATCAGTTATCAGTTGGGGTATCTTCATTGCACTCCGGACATGTCCATAGGTGCTCAGATCCCCCCCCCCCCCCAGCATATGCATCAGCGTCCGGTGGCTAATAGTGCCAGTTCTGTGTTGAACATTATATCATATCGCTAACGCAATGGCTAGCACGCTTCCCTGCCAGCCTGGTGTTCGCGTATTTGATTCTCCATCGGGCAGATTGACCCATCTTTAAATGAGTACTAGGAAATGCCGGCGTGATATATACCATATCACCCATGGAATGCCGCTTGATCTATACAGATACATAACTAGCACCGCATACACTACGTCTCGATGTGTGCACAAGTGGAATTTACTGTGTTCACTTTGTCTATCTTATAATATAGAAGTCACACTAAGTTAAAGTGGAAATCACAAAATCCCAAAAGCTGTATTATTGATAACTACAATAATAATGATATCACTGCGAGCTGAACACTGCTCCGTCACCTTTCACACTTCAATGTAACGTGTTAAAATACATACTATTATAGCATAATGTTTAGTGTACTTGCATAAGCTCATATAATGGATATTAGGGATTTGTCTGGGACTTACACTGACTGACAGTGTAATAATAGCCATACTACCTCTCTTGCAGCGTTCGGTCATAGAAAATAATGTTTAAACCAAATTTTTATTGATTTTAAAGGCTAGGAAAAAAAGGAATTACCTATCTTGTTACTTCAGATGTATGACTGTCAAATTGCCACACATATCTTATGTTCTCTCTGATGTGTACTTGCTTTCTGTTCGTACTGTTTCTTTTTGTGAGCGTAATAATAAATAAATACACATTAAACAATCTATTATTTTGTGTGGCCTAAGACACCCTCACGGTTCTATACTTTCTTGTGTATTACAGGTATGCACATTAAGCCCCAATAGAAGACTGAACGTTCTGGAAAATGTCCTTGCGTATTCTGGTGCAAGGGCCCTAATTGAGACAGGATCCTTGCAGCACTTCCTTAGAGGAGAGCCAGCGAAGATGGCACTCAGATCTCAAAGTTAACGACTCGAATACGAGCAACAGTTAGTTTCTGGTTCATGATATACGAGTTTATTTTCTGGTGGAAGTATATTTCTGGTTCATGATATACGAGTTTATTTTCTGGTGGAAGTATATTTCTGGTTCATGATATACGAGTTTATTTTCTGGTGGAAGTATATTTCTGGTTCATGATATACGAGTTTATTTTCTGGTGGAAGTATATTTCTGGTTCATGATATACGAGTTTAGTTTCTGGTGGAAGTATATTTCTGGTTCATGATATACGAGTTTATTTTCTGGTGGAAGTATATTTCTGGTTCATGATATACGAGTTTATTTTCTGGTGGAAGTATATTTCTTGATGCCAGATATGACTTTGAACTCAAGCGTAGTCCATACAGGGGGTACTACTTCTAGTGCACAAGACTGATTTTTGTAATGTGGATTACCTTTCCCTATTACCAGTGGCCCTCGCCATCAGGCGAAACAGATCTGACTTCAGAGGTAATAGTAATTAACCTCACTATGTCAAGGACAAGGAGGCAAAATTTTAGTCCAACTGACCAATGTCGCTACCACGACATCAGCAAATGGGATGTTATAAGAACGAGCGCTTTTATCCATTCAGACACGCTAAATAGTCTTGTGTCCGTGTGCCAAGTGCCTCTCTATGCGTGTAATAGAGGACTTTTCTGTTAGCTACGTTCTTTGTCCAACTCTTATCTCCCACCCCCAGTATTATGTTCTCCAATGCTCTTTTTGGTCTTTCTTCGTGTCTTAGAGTGTGACCAAGTCATAGGAGGCGTCGCTTTTTGATTACTTTTCAAAGTCTTCTTTGGTTCTGTTATATTTTCCAGAACTTATTCAGTTGTCACATTTTCAATCAAGCTGGTTGTGGTCATTTTTCTCGAATTCATCTATACATTGTTCATTGCATTTATTCATTGTCCATATATCAGAACCTTATATTAAGACTGGTCAGATGCATATAGTAATTATTCTTATCCATAGGTCCGGCGCTATCTCGTAACACCAAAATCACAATATACAAAACACTGATCAGACCAGTTGTGCTGTATGGCTCTGAAACCTGGAGTACAACGAAAGGAGACGAAGCCTTGTTACAAACCTTTGAGATCAAAATTTTAAGACGCATCTTTGGACCCATTAGGGATACACAAAGTGGAGAGTGGAAAAGAAGAAGTAACAAAGAGATTTATGATCTGTTTAAGTCCCCGCTAATCACTGGTATCATGAAGGCTAATAGACTACAATGGTTGGGGCATATAGAAAGAATGGAATATAATAGGGAAACAAAACTCGCTTACACTCAGGAAATAAATGACCGTAGACCCCGAGGTAGACCAAGAAGGCGGTGGAGAGATAATACATATACAGACCTACAAGCACTTGGAATCAACGACTGGCAAGAGAAGGTCCACCAGAGAGACGAATGGAGACGGATTGTATCTGCAGCAAAGAACCTCAATGGCTCGGAACGCTGAAGAAGAAGAAGAAGAAGAAGAAGAAGAAGAAGAAGAAGAAGAAGAAGAAGAAGAAGAAGAAGAAGAAGAAGAAGAAGAAGAAGAAGAAGAAGAAGAAGAAGAAGAAGAAGAAGAAGAAGAAGATAGGTCCGGCTGTATAGTCTGTACAGTTGTAATATCTTTTTGTTTTACTCTGAATTTTCTCTTAGCCGTCGAGATTCTAGTTCTGATTTCTGCATCACACCTCAAGTCTTTCGCTAGAGTTTTACCCATAGAAGTAAACTTATTAACTTATTCTAAATTTATTTTGTTCTTCTAATTTGACCTGTATTGGTGAGGGGTCCAAACTAATGGGGTCTATATAGTAACCAATGAACGTAAATGTTTTTTTAAAATATCTAATACAAATGTATGAAAAAACAATAGTCTCTTTGTTTTATTCACCAGCAATTCCTTTAAACAAAAAAAAAATATCTTTTCATTGAATGTAAAACATCAATTGATAAAAATTATATCTGTTTATGGAATGCTAGAATAGTAATTTCAAAAACATAAACGTGTTTTTAGAATTCACGACAACACTTAATGAAGACAGTGCTTGCTGATATAGAGCCTTCAAACTGCATTGACACTCAGTTTCAGGCATCGAGACGGCAAATGACTTAGACACTCAGCTATGAATGTTGTTTCAATGAGTTAAAAAGGGATTTAAAAGGATCAACTTCTTTGCACCGGGTTTTATTCCATATGGCTCTGTCTCTTTCCGCAGGGCGGCCTGTCTAAAGCGTCGTACAAAGCACGAACTCCGTAGCTCCAGCGACGACCCCCAGGAGTCTTGGAGAAAACTCCAATCGTGAACCTAACGACGATGCCAGGAATCGAATCAACAACTTTCGGAGCGCGAGGCAGTGGTCGTAAACACTTCGCCACGGAAACTCTCTTCCATGAGTGAAAGTGTTGTGCAATCATTGGCGGAGATAAATAGCATACACTCGTAGAATATCTACATCCGACAGAACATATACTTTCCCGTGTGCTTGACAGCTTTCAACTCGGGATCTCTGTATGCCAATTCACACCTCCCGCCGGGTAACATGATCTACGCAATATGTACAGTGAATATGTCACGGTTCTGACATGCCTGCAACTCTGAAAATGTTCACACTTTGCTAACTTCACAACTAACATGTTCCGTGTATAAGACGGGAATACAATGTCCTTATCGTGGATTGCCTTGTTAGTCACCAGTAACACATAAATGCATAACTTGTTTGCATACAGTATCTGCAGTTTATGCAGGTTATCATCATCCTGCGCATGGAGATAAGCGTTTGCAATCATAATTTCCCATCTCACACGATCACCGGAAGTTTTGAATCAGTGATTTTTGTCCCGAGTATACCAATTTATCAAGACTTACATGTGTCACTGTCTACTTCTTGCTTTTTTCCAATACATTTTGCCAGTTGTCGCTAGATGTTCAAGTTTATGTTACAAGTTTATAAATGCTATCTGAAAAGTTTATTAATGTTATTTTATAAGTTTATAATGTTTTTTTACAAGTTTATAAATGATCATGGACAGTAAAGCATTCGATCACATGTCAATGAATCACATTGAGGATTTAGTATTAGAAGAAGAAACCTGAATCTCTAGTTTGGTAAGGCCGTTCACATACCACATCGATATCACATCTTCATATAGTTATGTATTAAAATATGTGCACATATAATAATGAGCAATAGCATTAATACATACACAGATGTCCGATCCATATAGAATTTATTACATTGGCACATTGCCGTCTTGACAGACGATATTTTGTTACATTGTGCTTCACAAAGGCTTAATAACGACAATCCATGATGGTGGCGAATGTGACTGTAATGTTCGTCCACGGTGGATGCATGTGAACACATGGTCATTGTCACCATCATGCACCATCTTACGTCTCACACGCTCGGTGTGTGATTAATCTGCAATAATTTTCTCCTTTGTCTTTATTCCATTTCTGATATTTGCGCTCCCTGCATGCGTTCAGTGGCGACTTGCTCCCAATGTGCATTATCTATGCCTGTATCAATCATGTCCTGCTTACACACATCTTTGTATCGTAGTAGATGCCGATACTGAGGTCTCTTACCCACTTGTAATTCACCAAAAAAGATGTCCTTTGGTATTCTACCATCCTCCATCCTCCTAACGTGTCCTATCCATCTAAGTCTACGAAGATTGAGCATGGAATATACCGTCACACAAACTGATCTTTCCAATACTTTAGTATTTGTGATTTTGTCTTACCACTTAATACCAAGTATTATTCGCAGACACTGCATATGAAAGCTGTTTAAACGTTTCTCTTGGTGTGAGTAAGTTGACTAGGCTTAACTGCCATAAAGAAGAGTATTAAGGACACAGGCTTGATAGACAAGGACTTTTGCTTTGGCAGTAAGCTTCCTGTTCTCCCAGACCATTTTTCTTAACCTGTACATTGCTGTTGCTGCCTTACCAATCCGGATGTTGATTTCCTGATCTATGGATAATTTGCTATTTACCTCTGATCCTAGATCCTCTCATGTCATATCTTTGTCAGATATGACTGAGCTACCGTATGATAGTAGACAGTCCTACCTGCTTTCTGTCAGCGCTGAATGTTGGGCGGCGCTTACCAAACCCGACACCCCACATTGTGCCAACGGCTTTGGGCGGAAGAGCGCAATTGGGAGGATACAAGCCTTATCCTGGTGTGATGAAATGCAACCTAAAGACAAAATGTAATGGCAGGGCAGACCAGGCCCTAAGCCTTGGTTGGCAGCTGGTCTAGGATCGAAGCTCCGACAAGCGGACAGTTTGAGCACTGCTTATTCTAGATGTATAGGTATTACCATTCCTCTGGAGTGAACTAGGCAGGTCGAGAGCGGGGTCTTGCTGCATGGGATACACATGGTCTCTATATTTCAGCCCAGGCTTTGTGCTAAGGAGATATAATTTATTAATATTGTGTTATCTGCAGGTAGAAGCACGTCGGGTTAACATCGGTCATATACATTACAGTGAAACCCCGTTTACTTAATGTGTTGGAAATTAGTTTCAGATGATTTGGAAGCATACCGCCGTGTGTTGATTTTCACAATTGTATGACCGTCGTTCATTCAGAAAACAATGACAGACTAATGAAAGTAAAATTGCCTAGAATGTTATAAACAGCTAAGAAATGCTGAGGTTGATTGCAACGTCCACTAAAGAACATTCAGCTAACTTGTTTTTAAGCAAATATGCGAGGAAAGTTTTGTTAATGACACTAGGGACCACTGTTTCGTCGCGCTGTGCCTCCGTGGGGCACTGATCTAGACTACAGTAGACAGAGATTTACATTCACGTTCTTGTTTCGTCAACTGGCGCTGTGGGGCACTGTTCTAGAATAGAGTAGACATAGATTTACATTCATGTTGTTATTTCATCAACTGGCGCTGTAGGGCGCTGTTCTAGATTACAGTAGACATAGATTTACATTCATGTCCTTATTTCATCAGCTGGCGCTGTAGGGCACCGTTCTAGATTACAGTAGACATAGATTTACATTCATGTTCTTGTTTCATCAACTGGCGCTGTGTGGCACCGTTCTAGAATAGAGTAGACATAGATTTACATTCATGTTCTTGTTTCGTCAACTGGCGCTGTGGGGTACCGTTCTAGATTACAGTAGACATAGATTTACATTCATGTTCTTGTTTCATCAACTGGCGCTGTGGGACACTGTTCTAGATTACAGTAGACATAGATTTACATTCATGTTCTTGTTTCATCAACTGGCGCTGTAGGGCACCATTCTAGATTACAGTAGACATAGATTTACATTCATGTCCTTATTTCATCAGCTGGCGCTGTAGGGCATTGTTCTAGATTACAGTAGACATAGATTTACATTCATGTTCTTGTTTCATCAACTGGTGCTGTGTGGCACCGTTCTAGAATAGAGTAGACATAGATTTACATTCATGTTCTTGTTTCGTCAACTGGCGTTGTGGGGCACTGTTCTAGATTACAGTAGACATAGATTTACATTCATGTTCTTGTTTCATCAACTGGCGCTGTAGGGCACCGTTCTAGATTACAGTAGACATAGATTTACATTCATGTTCTTGTTTCATCAACTGGAGCTGTGGGGCACTGTTCTAGATTACAGTAGGCATAGATTTACATTCATGTTCTTATTTCATCAACTGGCGCTGTGGGGCGCTGTTCTACATTACAGTAGACATAGATTTACATTCATGTTCTTGTTTCATCAACTGGCGCTGTGGGACACTGTTCTAGATTACAGTAGGCATAGATTTACATTCATGTTCTTGTTTCATCAACTGGCGCTGTGGGGCACCTTTCTAGATTACAGTAGACATAGATTTACATTCATGTTCTTGTTTCATCAACTGGTGCCGTGGCTTAAGGCATAGTGAGACGTGCAGTTTCACAGTTTCCCGGCATTCAGCCGACGGTTCGAAATCAGCTGCCGGAGATTTGGAAGCAGGCGGCTTCGCACTTAAGTCGATGGTATGAGGCGCCCGCAGTCCAGAAAGCAATTTCAAACTACTAAGCTAACATTGCCAAGTAAATCACAAACAGCCAGTAAATGATGGGATTGATTGTAACGTCCTATACAGGACATGCAATTAACTTTTAACTCTTGTTTCATCATATGAAATTGATATTGCCTTAATTAATACCAGAGATAGCGATGCTGCTGATAATTGTGATAGAACTAACATCATTCTGGGATATTACCCAACCATTGATATCTCACCGCACCATATATTGACACAGATATCATACCGAGATCTGGACTATATCCCTGTAGATTTGTTTATCCTTCCAAAAAAAGATATCACTGCCTTCCCAATCGCTCATCACATTGATTTGGCAGCCCTTTTCAAAGCGTGTATTGACACTAGCGCCCATTACGTGTGTCTGTGCCGGTTGAACTCACCACAAAATTCTCGGTAAAATTTCTATGACTATTTATTATTGACATACTCGACAAAAGCCCTTTCCTTAATTGCTGCGGAGCCAATGTAAACAGTAATGGGATGGTAACAGAAATAATATTATTCATCGCTGACAATGGTGATCCCAGTCGTTGGACCGTAGACTATCGTGTTACCATGGTTACAGTGGCTTGTTAAATAAGATATTGGAATGTTTGTTTGTAGATAATGCACTTGTGAAGATGGCAAATGATATAAATGCATCAAATGTATAATTTTAAAAAAAAATTTCTTTGATGTCTCTTTTGGCGACATCGCCATGTTAAAGGTCCGTTCAGAACGTAGCACTCATCACAGTGTGCAGAAAAGTTTCTCCAGTACTTTCCAGCTCTCCCTCCTGATTGTAGCATGTTCCTATTCAAAATGTCTGCAGTGTATTGTGTCTATCTTGGTGCTAGTCGGCCCATGCTATATCTTCCAGGAACTGTGTCTTCCGTTACTATTCTTTCCGAATCACTGTGATGTTAAGCAAGGCCAGAGTATTTCAGCTTGTCTAGGCAACTGGTCTACGGTGGAGGATCCAACAGGTTGGAGTATTGTTTTCCTTATCCGGCAGCTTCTGCAGCTTGTCTTGTCCCAGACGTATTGATGCTACCTTTCCTCTGGAGTAAACAAGGCAGGTAGAGAGAGAGAGAGAGAGAGAGAGAGAGAGAGAGAGAGAGAGAGAGAGAGAGAGAGAGAGAGAGAGAGAGAGAGAGATCGTGCTGCATAGGCAAGACATGGTCTCTAAACTCAGCCCAGGCTTTGTGCTATGGAGAGGTATAACTCCATTTTGCAAACTATCGTCTGTGCCAGTCAATCCTTTCAGGTTCTGACAAAACATACAGTTTGCCAGCTAGTTTTCTTCGCTTTCAGCTTCTATGTTTCTTCATCTGTGCCAGCGTTATTCTAACAATTTGTTCTGTAACATTTAAGCTGAAAGTCATTGTCTTCTACAGTGATTGAGAAATGGCCCAGGCGCGCGCGCGAGCACACACACACACACACACACACACACACACAAACACAGTCTCTCTCAATTTCTCTCATTCTCTCTCTCTCACACACACACACAAAATACACGCGCGCGCGCACACACACACATACACACACGCACATTATTTAGGAAGAACAATGTGTAATTGTTCCTTGGATATGTTATTCTTTTGGCGTTAAGGCTTGCATTGTGTTTGTGATTTGTTTGATGTTATTGCTTTAATTTATATTGTGTGACTTATGCAGTATGCACCTAACAAAATGGAGCGAAACACTCCAGGCAATAAATTATGCAAACTATTGCTTGCGTCTTTATTATTCAAATTCACTCCTAGAAAACATTGTTTTGGACCATGAGATAATTTCTACTTCGCATTAATACATGTGTAATTGTTTCTTGGGCATGTTCTTTCTTGGCTTGAGTGCTCGCATGGTCTAGCTGTTGGTTGAAATCTTCTTTTTTTTTTTATCTTCGCTTAGAAGAATGGGAAGTGCTTTGTTAATGTCTTTTTTTTTAATCTTCGCCTAAATTCTTGCAAGTAGTTGTTTTATTAATATCGTTTTATCTTTGCTTGAACGTTTGATGGTGCGGTTGTTTCTGGGACATCTTTTTCTCTTTACTTGAAGGATTGCATGGTGTATCTGTTACTTGGACATCATTTTCTCTTTGCTTGCATTTTTCTTGGATATCGTTATACTCGTCGCCTGCATTTTCCCGCTCCAGTATTTTTCATTACCTCCGTGCCTCATAATGTGATCAAGCCAGCACGGTCTACTGTTTTGTATGTATCGTTATGTGCTTATATATCCCTATGTGAAATACAATACAGAATATCAAACCCATTCAAATGCTCAAAATTAGACTAAAAGAGCGATGTTATCATTAGCGGACTAAATATTCAGAGATCCGGTCCTTCAGCTATAGTAATAAACCGTGGGCGAAAGAAAAAATAGACTGGAACAGTGCAATGTATGAATACATAACTGAATACCTTAAAACGTATAGATACATAACTAAACACATGTGTTCGAACAAGGGATACTAGTTAGAAGCATACACCTTTGATATACGATACTTGAACAAACATTCAATAGACCGTAGGATATAGCCGAGACAAGTAGCATTTCCTGTCACCATTTCCGGTATTTGATCATAAACACACCGGTCTGAAATCTTCGCACTTGCTTCATATCTTATCAAATTCTACTTTCTGGTACGTAGATCAAACTTTTGAACGAAATCGATTTTCGTGGCAGGTACCACCCGGTGGAAAACAGGTTGTTGTATCTCTCCCACGCACGGTTTTAAAATTGGTAATCGTGGCCCCTGAGTAGGCGGAGGAAACGGCCGCGAGGAAGGACGCTAGTTCTAAATCTGTGGCTGAATGTATGTGAACTCTTGAGGATACTACACCGTCGCTCCTTCTTATTATGAGGGTCTTTGCATCCATTGGTGGTAAAGTGTGAAAGAAGACTCTTACGAAACAGTGCATGGATATGTGCCATCTCGTGTCAAGTTAACCAGTATCAGAAATGGCACGATTTTTCTGTTGCCACGGCACTCCTGCATTCCATAGTCTCTGGCCTGCTCATAACCCTACTCTTTTAAAATTAACGTGATGATATATTATAGATTTCCAGAAACTCATATCTAGAGGTAGACAAAGACGGTCTTGGAGAGGAATGGTCGCCCATGCCAATTGGCAAGCACTTGATGATGATTATGGTGACAATACTGTCTGCTGTTGTATTTTCGTACTTTATTTTATAATAAAAGTAAGTGTGGGTGATATTATCATACTTTATTTTATAACAAAAGTAAGTGTATGTGATATTTCCATACGTTATTTTATAATTAAACTAATGGTGTGTAGTATTTTCATACTGTATTTCAAAATAACACTAAGGGTGTAGTGATGTTTTCATACGATATTTTATAATAAAACCAAGGGTGTGTTATCATAAAACTTCACAAATTCTGGAGTCGTGGAACGTAGTGGTTAGACGCTTGCCTGTCCGCCTTGTGATCATCGGTTCGATCTCGTATCGATGTGGATTTCTAAAACTAACCTAGGAACATAGGGTGACCCAACCTTAAATGTGAAATTATTTGGAAGTAACGGCGTACAGTTTAATATTGATATTGTAATATTGTAACGTTGCAATATTGTAATATTGACCACAGGAGTGACTATTTATCTATACAAAATATGGTTGTAGCATAGTAGCACCATATGCCCCAATGCGCATTTAGAGCATATAATGAGGCCCTTTACTTAACCTTTGACCTGTCAACCATCTCACAGAATTTCAAAATGTGAAAACCTAAGGCGTATAATGAGGTCCTGTACTTAACTTTTGACCTGTCAACCATCTCACAGAATTTCAAAATGAGAAAACCTAAGGCGTATAATGGGGGTCCTTTACTTAACCTTCGACCTGTCCAACCATCTGACAGAATATCAACATCAGAAAATCTAAGGCGTATAATGAAGTCCTTTACTTAACCTTTGGCCTGTCAACCATCTGACAGAATTTCAAAATGAGAAAACCTTCCTACAACACAAAGCCTGCATGGGTTCTGACATTCACGCATTGACCTTGCGCTCGCTGTTACGGAGTTTGTGCACCGAGTTGTACTCCCCTGGCATGATCTACATGATAAAATTAGATCACTAATGACTTGTTTCTCCACTTACGATGAACATGATTGCTGCATCCTATTAATCATATTTAGCTTCACTATTGACTTTTGTATCATGACTGCAATGTTGCAAGCATTGTTCCTGATGCATGAACTAGCCCAGTAATTTGCATCTTTAAGAATAACAAATGACTTATGTCTTGGTGTAGTCTTTTCTAAGGCCTGTCAATGTGCACTTCTTGTATTTGATAGTATCCGGAGCAGTGGTTCTCACACTGGTATTTTATATTATCTGAAGAAGTAGTTTCTCACACTGGCGTTTGATTTGATCTGGAGAAATGGTTCTCACACTGGTATTTGATATTATCTAGAACAATGGTTCTCACATTGATTTTTCATATTATCTAGCTAGAGCATAGGTTCTCACTTTGCTATTTGATATTATCTTAAACAATAGTTCTGACATTGGTTTGTGATATTAATTAAGGCATGGGTTCTTACGTTGGTATTTGATATTCAATCAATCATGTGCCATGCCGGAAAGCGTGGGCGGTCATGATTCGCCATTGCACTCGATCACCAGAGTCGTGGATCAGCTCAGTGTTCCTGTCTCGTCCATGACATGTGGCCAAGCCATCCAGGTATTTTCCTCTCGGTCTTCCTCTTGGTCTGTTCCCTTCGATCTTGCCAGCTGTCACTAAGTTCTCCAGTCCATTTCTTCTCATAACATGTCCAAAAATTTTTGACTGTCTACGTCTAATTTCTCTAATCAATTTACGAGTTTCATTTGCCTCCTGTAGTACTTGGTCATTGGTTTTTCTGTCTGTCCATGGTATTCTTTGCATTTTCCTCAGAAACCACATTTCTGCAGCCATCAGATGTTTTTCAGCTTGACTGCACATTGTCCAAGTTCACATCCATATAAAAGAACAGGCTCTATATCATGCAGATCTCATAAAAAGTCAACCGCATCATCCATCTCCATTACAAATACAGCCATATTTAAATATATTTTTCTTCATATAAGTTTTTCATTCTATATATAATATAAGTAAGTTGCATGTCATATACATTGGACGTTGTTATCAACCCCGGTATTTATTAGCTGTTGGTGATTTTCAAGGCAGTTTTACATTCAGTAGTTTGCCATTGCTTTATGAACGGCCGACGCTCATACTATCGAAATCAAAGCAAAAAAAAAAATCTGCTTCCAAATCCTGGTTTCGAATCCTCGACCAGCTATGTTGGAGACTAACTCCTAAGCCACAGATACGGTGGGTAATATCCATTAATTATAATAGTATTTCATTCTTGATTCTCATTTATATTATTTTTTTTTGGAGCGGTTTGAAACTTGACTGGTCAAGTATGTCTACAATAACACATAGTATGTGGGCAGAAGCACTAAGTATTTGAATTTATCTTTACTACGTAATCCTTTTAATAACAATTTAATTATGAATTGTTTTCTTCAGCATGAAGACGATGAAGCGTCTCTGTTATGTGTACCAGGTAAAGATGCTCCAAGTAACGATTGTAAATATTTCTTTCAACATCAGACATCTTTTAAAAGTGATGCAAATCACGAAAGCTTCGTTTAGATTATGTCCACGGGAATTTGATTATTTTAAACAATCAAGAAATTTAATGTTGATCTTCACCCCGGGCTCCTAACGATTGCACGATGTTTCTTTATTGTCCTGTCGCAATGCAAACATAAAGAGGTTGTTTTCTTATTGATATAAAACCCCGTGGTCAGAAGTATGATTTTTTTTTTATTCCAACCGTGAAAATTTGTTTCTGCTGTATGAGGGATGAGAAATGTCACGACCTGGGGGATAACGCGTTGTAAACTCTTCAAAACGACCTTATGCGCGTGCGAGAGATTTTGGTTAATTTTACTTAACACGGGGGTAAATGCGCGTTCGTTGTGTTATATTGTTGTCTTAAATACACACTCGAAAGAACATTCAAACTGGTTAAGTAACAGCTTTGAATACTTTGAGAAGCAAGAACTAGTAACGCTATTTCAACTGAGAACAAGTAATTGTAGGCCGACATGCCACTTGTTTCACACATTCCGTGTCGGAAGCTAATATGGTCTGCTAATATGGTTCTGTGTGAAAAGACACGCAAATATATCCTGAACCTTCTGGCCTAGAGAGACAACAGTGGAAGATAAACTCTATGGACCGCTGAATGAACTAAAAAAGACTGTTAGATTCATACAAGAGACAACATTGCAGTTATAAACATATTTCAGGCGAACGAAAGAAGAAGAAGTAGAAGATCATCATCTTCCACTTCTGGCGTCAAGCATCGTGGGGAGGACGGCACTGGATAGTGTCATTTCGTGTGATTGTACAATGTCTTTGATGTCGTCAATCCATTTTCTTCTTGGACACCCTCTTGGCCTCGTCGCAAATGATGTTTGATGAAGGGCTGGTGATGGTAGTTGATGGTGCTGCATTCTAACAACATGGTGCCATTAGACTAACTTAAAGAAATGTTTTAAAATGACGTTACGTTTGATGCCAGAGTAGATCTTAGTCAAAACTCCAACTCCACATGGAGATCTGATGTGAAGATGGCGGGCAAAAGAAGCTGCTCTAATTTAAAACCAGCCTTCATCGTACGGGCTGAATTAATTGAAACGACCCAGTTTAACCACATCAGCCCACTCTGGAACTTGAACTTGTCAGTCCTTGTCAGGAAATCAACCAAGCCTAGTTGAACTCATAAGCACTGGCGTCGTTCACAGAGACACCCATATTGATAATGTCAACCTACACCACAAATGGAATCGACGGAACAGAAATGAGAGCGACGTTCTGCAAGTATTAACTTATATTCTCAATTAAATGGAAGTATTAACGATTTATATCTAAATTCTGGTCAACGATTTTACAAAGCTGTTTTGAATACTTGTCTATTTTCAGGGTATCTTCCGCTAGTTTCTGTCTGAAACATCCACACAGCTCTACGAACTGAAAGCTGAAGAACAACTGCAAGGAATTTTTAATCCAGCGATATTTCATTTGAAAGCGTTAACGTTAAACTTAAGCCGCTGAACAGTTTCTTCAACGAAGAGAGACAAGTCAGCTAGTTTCAGAAAATTTGTTTGGATTAAGCTCAGCGTGTTTGTTACCCCATGCAAGCGTAACCAGTACTTCAATGACAATGCAGACTGTCTTCACACAGGTACAGCTACCAGCTGCTGCTGACATCACTGTCTCTCTGTACCATTCATTCACGTAAGTATCATCATAATCATCAGCATCAACATCAACATCATCATCATCATCATCATCATCATCATCATCATAACAATCATTACGAACACTATCATCATCATCATCATCATCATCATCATCATCATCATCATCATCATCATATCATCATCATCATCATCATCATCATTATCATCATCATCATCATCATCATCATCATCATCATCATAACAATCATTATCAACTACTATCATCATCATCATCATCATCATCATCATCATCATCATCATCATCAACAACATTATCATCATCATCATCATCATCATCATCATCATAACAATCATCATCATCATCATCATAATCATCATTATCATATTCATGGAGAATGCTGTTCCCAGAACGTCGTTGTGAATACAATTCGCCGGACAGATTCTAGCTACCTCGCCACTTCTTTCACCTCATGCATTGTCATGCTAAGTAATGTCTAGTGCTGTCCCTTGCCGCTGCGTTTCGATTGAACCCTTTCCCTTCGTACAGAAACCGTGCCTTCGAATACCGTTCTGTTTAAACCACTGCAATCTTTGTTATGACAAATTATTTAAGTTTCCCAATCATGAAGCTGTTTATCAGCAGGTTTCATTATAGTCTCAGATCTTGTAGATTGTCAGTATTGTTTTTTTTTTTCCATTTTGATTCGTAAATCTCAGAGTTTTCTTGTAACATTTTAAGTTCAAAAGCTTGAAGTTCTTGTGTAGTGATTATGATATGGTCCATGATTCACGTCCGTATGATACCACATGAGATTTCATGTAATCAAAATGTTTACTTCTGTTTGCTTCCAGTGGAGTAAGATAATAGTTTGCTTTTAAAAGTAAAATACTCTATTACACGGTTTAAAGCGTATTTGTGTATACGGTGTATATGGTGTTAGACCTATATTTTTAGAGACCAATCGAAACTCGAAGGAAGATATGATTAGCATCAAGCCGGTCGACTTCACTTCCCAAAACTGTTCATCATGCCCATTTTAAGCTGGGTCGACCTGGATGCGAAGGTCAGTTGAAACATTCGCCCCAATTTGGATTCGAATCCACTAACACCGAGCCGACAGTTAAGTGTCTAGCCACTAAGCCACCGTGGCTCGCTTGTTTGTTGATGTATCATAATCCATGAACGCAGTTTATACTCTTCATTGCAATATCAGGTCCTTCTGACTTCTTTGGAAAAGCACCCTGTTTGTCACGTGAGTATAGTTCCAACATTTCACCTGTGATATAGGTTTCCTCGGTGGCTAAGCTTGTGTTGTACAGTGTATAAGAACAACTGTAAACTGTTTATGGACATCAATGTGCCCACGGCTTGTCGATGCTACACTAGGTCCAATCAAACACACATTTACTGTGTAGGTAAACTGGAGAATTGTACTAGATCCAGCGAAACACACATCTACTGTGCAGGTAAACTGGACAACTTCACTGGGTTCAGAGACACACGCCGTTACTGTTCAGGTAAACTGGAGAATTTCATTAGGTTCTGAGAAATGCACATTTACTGTGCAGTTAAACTGGAGAAATTCACTAGATCCAGAGACAAACATATCTGTTGTGTAGATAAACTGGGAAAGCTATGCGCATTGTTCTTGGATGTACAAGAGCTACAGCATGCAGGGCGATGCGCTACCTTCTTGATTTTCCAACCATTGAAGAGAGAATACAAGTTTGCAGGGCACGCGCCTACCTCAGAGTTAACGCAAACACACAACATCCACTGCATAGTGAAATTAGGAAGGTGAAGGGCAGCAGGTTAAAAAGAGGACGGTCGTGGATGGGTCAAGCCGAAGACATTCTTCAACAGGTGTGTTCACTTGAGGACTTAGAACCTGGCGAGGAGTGGGTGCAAGTGCCAACAGACTTCTGCACATCCTTTTCAGTTTGCATCCAACTAGATAGGAAATGCAGACAAGAAAATCCGGCTGCTGTGGAGGCTGAAGTACAAGCGTTGATTTTCGAGAATTCGCTAGACAGTGACGCGATCATCTACACAGATGGGTCGGTCGTCCGACATGTGAGAAGCTCATGGGCCTTTACAGCTCGGGCCGGAGGGAGAATTGTGAAGGAGGACTCTGGTGCTTTCACTGAAACCACAAGTAGCCTGACCATGGAAGTCATGGCAGTAAGTAAAGCAATAACATGGCTCGAGACACAGACATTCACTAGGGCTTGTTTCCTTAGCGACTCAATGAACATGATCAAGAGGATAGAGGAGGGGTCGATCCGAAGAGAATGGTTGCTGCCTCTGGAGCGGTCTCGGCTGGCAAAGATTAGTTTCATCTTCGTGCCAGGGCATGCGGGAGTACAAGGAAATGAGCGGGCTGACAAGCTCGCAGGTGAGGCTACTGTGGAGGGCGGACGCGCCATGGACCAGGCTGACATTCTGAATGCTCTACGAGAAGTAAGACTTTTGCGAGAACCAAGTGATGACTGTGAATCTACAACAATGGCCAGACTGCTATAACAGCAAATTAAAAGAGGGGTGGCCAAATAAGAACACTACTCAGGAAGCCAAAGAAGATTGATAAACCAACACAGAACTGGCGTCGTTAGCCGCTACACACTGCGGGATTTGCTGAGGAGGGGATCCGAGCACTTATGGACTGAATGGTTCGATGTGCAATGAGGATGATCTGTCGACTAACTAACTAACTAACTGGGGAACTTCACTAGATCCCGAGAAACATACATTTGTTGTGTAGATAAACTGGGGAACATCACTAGGTTCAGAGAAATACACATCTACTGTGCAATTAAACTGGAGAACTTCACTGGGTCCAGAGAAAAACACCGTTACTGTGAAGGTAAACTGGGGAACTTCACTAGGTCCCAGGAAACACACATCTACTGTGTAGATAAACTAGGCAACTTCACTAGATTCAGAGAAATACACATCTACTGTGTAGATAAACTAGGCAACTTCACTAGATTCAGAGAAACACACATCTACTGTGGATTTAAATCAGAGAACTTCAACAGATGAATTCATTTTTTCGCCCCTATTGCGAGAAGAGTGCTTCGCACCTAGTTACGCACCTCTGAGTGCTTCACACCTAGTAACGCACCTCTGAGTTCAGTGTGTCCAACCTGGGCATGCATGTGTGAAGCTTACTTCTCTGGACAGATTCCATCCAAGGTAATGGTCTCCGTGGGTAGGCTTACTTGTCATAATAACTGTGTTCAGTGTAGCGGCCTTACGGCCTACTCTTTGATGATATTTCCAACTGCCGTGGGAATTTTAAAGAGCACAACTTGCACACGGGACCTTCTGCTTTTCACCTAATTTATAGCATATAACAGATCAGACATCTTAAATGAGTGTAAACATTTACTGAGCATGAAACAGGCAGACACTATAGCTATAGAAAACACAAATATTTATACAACACACACACACACACACTCACTCACTCACACACGCACGCACGCACGCACGCACACACACACACACACACACACACACACACACACACACACACACACAAGATACAGACATCAGAGAGATGGTGAGAAATATATTTATAGCAGAAATCTGTACACTATAATACAGGCAGACGCATACAATGTAACAGAGACAGATCTAAAGCAAATATGGACATCTAAAGAATATGTGGCGAATGGAAACCCAGACGTGCACTCTAGCAGACATCTCAGCAATTTCCTCAGTTATGCGGAGATTTATACTTGACAATAAAGAGCGATAATGACTATTTTAAAATATGAATAAATCCCATCATGACGGGTGAGTTTTCTTGAAACTAGTTTCAAAACACTAACTATTTCAAGATGCGACCCGAAAATCAATGTTGAACGCGCCAGAAGAAAAACCCACCATACATCAGTTCGACAGCAATTGCATTTCACAAATACAATTGTCGTTTGATTTCACCTTTTCTGCATTGAGCAGCGCCAGACAACAGTACCCAAGGCTGTGATTAATGCTAATTGATCGACTGCTGCCACAGAAGGGGGAACGCTGTGGATAGAGGATTCCCATGTGTTTTGGCTCGCCACAAAGTTTGGAGAATGATCTGTGGCGACGTATAGCGGGACGATTCAAAGTGTTGTGTGGAAGATTACATAAACTGTAGCGATATCTACTGAATATACAATTAATATAGAAATCGAGCAGTTATATAACAGATAATAAAATATAGTAAATGATTCTTTTTCACGCCAAGATCCATATTGGATGTATTGTGTTAGCCCCATATTTTAGATCGATCGACATTGCTTGCAAGAAGCGCACCTCAACGAAAATATAGCCTTCACAATCAGAGACTACCAGTGTTACCGATCTGACCGAAAAGACAGGCGAAAGGGTGGGATACTGACCCTTGTATAAAATAGCATCAATGCTTCCCAAATTGAAGTTTACATGGAAGGGGCTGAGTATCAGACACTTAAACTTAAGACAGGCTATACAGACCTACATCTGATCAATTACTACTGTCCAAGTGGCCGCCCACGGATGGACACCCCTACTTTTAAAACTAAAAATCAAATTTATGTGTAGGTAAACTGGACGGAATTGTACTAGATCCAGCGAAACACACATCTACTGTGCAGGTAAACTGGACAACTTCACTGGGTTCAGAGACACACGCCGTTACTGTTCAGGTAAACTGGAGAATTTCATTAGGTTCTGAGAAATGCACATTTACTGTGCAGTTAAACTGGAGAAATTCACTAGATCCAGAGACAAACATATCTGTTGTGTAGATAAACTGGGAAAGCTATGCGCATTGTTCTTGGATGTACAAGAGATACAGCATGCAGGGCGATGCGCTACCTTCTTGATTTTCCAACCATTGAAGAGAGAATACAAGTTTGCAGGGCACGCGCCTACCTCAGAG
This sequence comes from Cepaea nemoralis, assembly GCA_014155875.1. Classification (NCBI taxonomy): domain Eukaryota; kingdom Metazoa; phylum Mollusca; class Gastropoda; order Stylommatophora; family Helicidae; genus Cepaea; species Cepaea nemoralis. Next base: position 505,412 of record JACEFZ010019071.1, read on the forward strand.
TTAACGCAAACACACAACATCCACTGCATAGTGAAATTAGGAAGGTGAAGGGCAGCAGGTTAAAAAGAGGACGGTCGTGGATGGGTCAAGCCGAAGACATTCTTCAACAGGTGTGTTCACTTGAGGACTTAGAACCTGGCGAGGAGTGGGTGCAAGTGCCAACAGACTTCTGCACATCCTTTTCAGTTTGCATCCAACTAGATAGGAAATGCAGACAAGAAAATCCGGCTGCTGTGGAGGCTGAAGTACAAGCGTTGATTTTCGAGAATTCGCTAGACAGTGACGCGATCATCTACACAGATGGGTCGGTCGTCCGACATGTGAGAAGCTCATGGGCCTTTACAGCTCGGGCCGGAGGGAGAATTGTGAAGGAGGACTCTGGTGCTTTCACTGAAACCACAAGTAGCCTGACCATGGAAGTCATGGCAGTAAGTAAAGCAATAACATGGCTCGAGACACAGACATTCACTAGGGCTTGTTTCCTTAGCGACTCAATGAACATGATCAAGAGGATAGAGGAGGGGTCGATCCGAAGAGAATGGTTGCTGCCTCTGGAGCGGTCTCGGCTGGCAAAGATTAGTTTCATCTTCGTGCCAGGGCATGCGGGAGTACAAGGAAATGAGCGGGCTGACAAGCTCGCAGGTGAGGCTACTGTGGAGGGCGGACGCGCCATGGACCAGGCTGACATTCTGAATGCTCTACGAGAAGTAAGACTTTTGCGAGAACCAAGTGATGACTGTGAATCTACAACAATGGCCAGACTGCTATAACAGCAAATTAAAAGAGGGGTGGCCAAATAAGAACACTACTCAGGAAGCCAAAGAAGATTGATAAACCAACACAGAACTGGCGTCGTTAGCCGCTACACGCTGCGGGATTTGCTGAGGAGGGGATCCGAGCACTTATGGACTGAATGGTTCGATGTGCAATGAGGATGATCACTCGACTAACTAACTAACTAACTGAGGAACTTCACTAGATCCCGAGAAACATACATTTGTTGTGTAGATAAACTGGGGAACATCACTAGGTTCAGAGAAATACACATCTACTGTGCAATTAAACTGGAGAACTTCACTGGGTCCAGAGAAACACACCGTTACTGTGTAGGTAAACTGGGGAACTTCACTAGGTCCCAGGAAACACACATCTACTGTGTAGATAAACTAGGCAACTTCACTAGATTCAGAGAAATACACATCTACTGTGTAGATAAACTAGGCAACTTCACTAGATTCAGAGAAACACACATCTACTGTGGATTTAAATCAGAGAACTTCAACAGATGAATTCATTTTTTCGCCCCTATTGCGAGAAGAGTGCTTCGCACCTAGTTACGCACCTCTGAGTGCTTCACACCTAGTAACGCACCTCTGAGTTCAGTGTGTCCAACCTGGGCATGCATGTGTGAAGCTTACTTCTCTGGACAGATTCCATCCAAGGTAATGGTCTCCGTGGGTAGGCTTACTTGTCATAATAACTGTGTTCAGTGTAGCGGCCTTACGGCCTACTCTTTGATGATATTTCCAACTGCCGTGGGAATTTTAAAGAGCACAACTTGCACACGGGACCTTCTGCTTTTCACCTAATTTATAGCATATAACAGATCAGACATCTTAAATGAGTGTAAACATTTACTGAGCATGAAACAGGCAGACACTATAGCTATAGAAAACACAAATATTTATACAACACACACACACTCACTCACACACGCACGCACGCACGCACGCACGCACACACACACACACACACACACACACACACACACACACACACACACACACACAAGATACAGACATCAGAGAGATGGTGAGAAATATATTTATAGCAGAAATCTGTACACTATAATACAGGCAGACGCATACAATGTAACAGAGACAGATCTAAAGCAAATATGGACATCTAAAGAATATGTGGCGAATGGAAACCCAGACGTGCACTCTAGCAGACATCTCAGCAATTTCCTCAGTTATGCGGAGATTTATACTTGACAATAAAGAGCGATAATGACTATTTTAAAATATGAATAAATCCCATCATGACGGGTGAGTTTTCTTGAAACTAGTTTCAAAACACTAACTATTTCAAGATGCGACCCAAAAATCAATGTTGAACGCGCCAGAAGAAAAACCCACCATACATCAGTTCGACAGCAATTGCATTTCACAAATACAATTGTCGTTTGATTTCACCTTTTCTGCATTGAGCAGCGCCAGACAACAGTACCCAGGGCTGTGATTAATGCTAATTGATCGACTGCTGCCACAGAAGGGGGAACGCTGTGGATAGAGGATTCCCATGTGTTTTGGCTCGCCACAAAGTTTGGAGAATGATCTGTGTCGACGTATAGCGGGACGATTCAAAGTGTTGTGTGGAAGATTACATAAACTGTAGCGATATCTACTGAATATACAATTAATATAGAAATCGAGCAGTTATATAACAGATAATAAAATACAGTAAATGATTCTTTTTCACGCCAAGATCCATTGGATGTATTGTGTTAGCCCCATATTTTAGATCGATCGACATTGCTTGCAAGAAGCGCACCTCAACGAAAATATAGCCTTCACAATCAGAGACTACCAGTGTTACCGATCTGACCGAAAAGACAGGCGAAAGGGTGGGATACTGACCCTCGTATAAAATAGCATCAATGCTTCCCAAATTGAAGTTTACATGGAAGGGGTTGAGTATCAGACACTTAAACTTAAGACAGGCTATACAGACCTACATCTGATCAATTACTACTGTCCAAGTGGCCGCCCACCGGCACTGGACACACTACCATTAAAAGTAAAAAATGATTGTGCGTGGCGATTTCAACAGCCACTCGCAGAGCTGGGGTTATGATCACATGGACCAGAGATAAGAGAGACTGGAAGACTGGCAGGATGCGAATAGATTCATCTTGATTAACAAGCAGTCCGACCCACATACTTTCTACCCGAGATCATGGCACACTACAGTTACACCTGACCTGGCTTTTCATTCACCAGACCTAGAATGGAACATTACACGGATTTTTGGGAAACAGCTTGGATGGCAGTGACCATCGGCCAGTCTTTCTAACTGTAGAAAATGAGCTTGTAAGTGAAAGAAGCACCCTCTCGAGGTGGAACTACAAGAAAGCAGACTGGGCAATGTACAAGAATCGCACCAGCAAACTTATTAGAAACCTGAGCAGTGAGAAAGACATAAATAAAGTAGTTGAAGAGTTTGGGAAATGCATACTACAGGCAGCAAGAGAAACAGCACCAAGAGGAACCCGTAAACATTATAAACCCTACTGGAGTAGTGAACTGGAACAGTTGCATAATGATGTGGAAGTGTGTAGAAAGCAAGCAGAGGCCAAACCCAGCCATGAGCACCTCAATAAATACCAGCACGCAAAAGCCAAATTTCAAAGGGCCAAGTTGCAGGCTAGGCGTTAAAGCTGGCAAAAGAAAACAGAGTCACTGAAATTTGAAAGAGACACACAGGAAGTTGTGGAAGCTAATAAAACAACTTAACGATGAGGGCACAGGGAGACACTCAAACATTGCACTACGTAAAGACGGGAACATCTTAACAGGAAAGCAAGCAGCTGTCCCCTCTGCGGACTCATTCGCACAAGATAACAATATCAAAATTAGTCCAGATAAACAACAAGAGATTCGAGTGAAATGGCAACATACAGGACAGAAAGAAAAAGTACACGAGGTTCTGGAGGCATCTATCACAATCAGTGAACTAGGACTAGCCATACTAAAACTGAAAATGAGAAAGTCACCATTAGCTGATGCATCCAACAAAATTATCAAGAACCTAGGAAAAGAGGCCAAAACAAAGCTGTTGCAGATCTTCAATAACAGCTGGACCTTAGGCAGTGTTCCACAAGCCTAGAGAGAAACAATCATTTTCTTCTTCTTTCGTTCGCAAGAAGCAATGATGATACACCTCCTAAAATCAGAGAAAGATAGTTCCATTGCCTCCAGTTACAGACCACTGTCTCAAGCTGTCTCTGCAAAACAGTTATCAGTTATCAGTTGGGGTATCTTCGTTGCACTCCGGACATGTCCATAGGTGCTCAGATCCTCCCCCAGCCTATGCATCAGCGTCCGGTGGCTAATAGTGCCAGTTCTGTGTTGGTTGACGAGGCACTTTGTTTTCCCGATGTACCTCTCGCGTCTGGCTGTGCCGATTCTTACTCCCAGGTCTTTCATCCTGGACAGCGATGTGGAATCACTGACGTTAAAATCCTCTGTTCTCGCCCAATCTTTAAGGACGTTAATAACATCGGCACGATCCATGGGCTGGCCATCTACAGGGGGTGCAGAGCCAGCCAGTTTGTCAGCTCGTTCACTTCCCTCGACTCCCGCATGTCCCGGGACGAAGATGAAGGTGACTTTACGGACAATCAGACTTCCGCAGCGATTCAGTCCACTATCTACGTACAGATCCAGCTTAGACCTTCTGAATCATGCTCATTGAATCACTTAGTACACACACGTTGGTATAATGCTGTGATTCCAGCCATATGAAAGCCTGTGTAACTGCCATCATCTCCATCGTCATGCTGCTCGTGGTCATAGAGTGGGCACCACTGGGTTCTTGAACGGTTCGGCCCGCTGAACGGGCTGTAAATGCCCACGCACTTCTCTGCTGCTTTACAACAGATCCATCTGTATAGATGAGCACTTCGGGGCTATCTGAGTGTTCATAGATGAGCGCGTTAACCTCTGCATTGACAGCGGCAGGGTTCTGCTCTCTGCACCGTCTGTCGAGTGTGATAATGCAGGAGAAAGTGCACTTAAAGGCTGGAGGCACCGGCACCCATTCCTTGCCGGGGTTGATACTGGTAAGACTGCAGACCTGTCTGACGACATCTTCCGCCCGACCCATCCATGATTTGCCTCTCTTTAGCCTGTCACCCTTTTCTCTGAATATAGCGTCATGCAGAGGGTGCTGCTCATCTGCACTTATTTTTAAGTATGCACGAGCTCTCCAGATCTTGATCCTGTGTTCCATTGTCGGGAAGTCAAGGAGGTATCTCATTGCTACACAGCTGGTGTCTATCGTGCAGCCCAAAATGATGCGCATGGCTTCGTTTTGTAGCTTTTCGAGTCTTCCAATCTGTGTAGGGCTGACAGTGAGGATGGCCAGGGCATACTCGATGCGTGAAAGTACAAGTCCTTGGAACAGAAGTATTAGCAGTCTTTGCTCGATATTGGCAGTCGCCATGACTCTCTGCGCCATGACTCTGCAAAACGATGGAGCGCATCATCAATCACAGACTGCAGTGGCACATTGAAAGTGAAAATATCTTTGTGTCACAGCAGGCTGGCTTTAGGCAGTGCTACTATACGGAAGATCAGACAACCTATCTCTCTCGAGAAATTAAGGATGCATTCAAAGAGAAGAAGCTGGTGCATATGGCATGGATAGATATGACGAAAGCCTTGACAAAGTCTGAAAAGAAGGTCGGACGAAGAAACTGAGAAATTGTAAAGCCAATGGAAGAATGTACATATGGGCACAAGCATACTTGCACGACAGAAGATCCCGAGTACAGATAGACGGATTCAAGAGCAAGAAAGTTCTACTGCGTCACGGTGTTCCACAGGGTGGAGTCTTGTCCCCCACACTTTTTCTAATCTTCATCAATGATCTTGCTGCTAATCTACCGCATGGAATTAAAACGGAAATGTACGCTGATGACCTGGTTCTATGGAGCACAAATGAACATGCATCAGTGGCCACCAAGAGCTGTAGATGAATTTGTTGCATGAACAAATAGATGGTGTGGTAGCGTAAACACTGACAAATGCAGCACCACTCTATTTACCCTCTCTTCAAAACAAAAGGCAGGGATCAACCAAATAAATGGAATACCCATAAGAGAAGATGAAGAACCAACATATCTTGGAGTAACATTTCATGACAGGCTGATATGGAGAAAACACATCAAGAAAGCAGTAGCAAAAGCTAGAAAGAAAAAAGCCATCCTGAGAAAACTAAGTGGAACCACATGGGGAGCCTGTGGGAAAATACTTAGCAAAGTTTATTAACAGAGCATAGGACCACATCTGGAATACGGGTCAACTGCGTGGTGTTCGGCATCAAAAACCACACTACAAGAGCTGGACAAGATGCAAAATCAAGCACTTAGAGTCATCACAGGAAGGATGAGATCAACCCCTATAGTGGAGATGGAGAAGATTGGGAGGACACAAGCACTGAGAGAGCGCAGAAATACAAAAACGCTATTACAACTAGAACAGTTCCCTATCATGTCAGGCCACTTTGTGAAGAACAGATTTGAAAACCTAGCTTTGGAGAGGTTGAAAAGAAGCAGTTTTATCCACCAGGCCAAACGACTCTGCAGAGAAACCACCGATCTGCCCACAGTTGATATCCCCCTGAAAACTATTCCACAGCGAACTCCAGAGACTATCACTACAAATCCAGACAAAAGTGAGAGGAGTATTTGACAAGGAAGAACAGAACAGTATACAGCGCAGAACAGCCACTCTCAGCTTCCTTGAAGAAGAATACCCACATGACTTCTGGATCCGAGTCTACACAGATGGGTCAGCACAAAATGCTGTTCGAAATGGAGAAGCGGGTTTTTACATAGAATACCCATATAAGACTAGGGCCAGAGTAACAACAGGAAAGTACTGCCATAACTATGATGCTGAAATTGAGGCAATCAAGATAGCAACAGAGAAATTAAAATATACCAGCTGAAATATAGCTGTAGGGAATCCCAGAGACAAGATGATACGATATACAAATGTTTCCAAGGGTGTAGTAAAGTGAGACATAGGCAATCAAAGAAGGGTAGGATGGTGCTTCGAAAGGAAGAATAATGTTCTCACTCGCAGGTTTTCAGATGACAGAACTGCATGTGGGCAAGTAGTATTACCGTTAACATATAGAGACCGATATACTAGAACAGCTCAGGATAGGGCATGTGTAGGGCACATAGGAGTAAGGCGGAAGCAGCATAGAGCAGGATGCCAGGTATATTGGCCTAGGATTTAATAAAGAGGTCAGACTAAACAGAGACTCCAGTGTAACAGTACAATATGCAGATAGCAATGTTAACGCAGTTCAAAAGAGTGTTAACGACATCACTGAACCAGGATTAGCAAACAGATGTGTTAAAGATATAGGAAACATGAGGCATGGGTATATGAAGGGTAGACACAGCATCGACAGGAGTCATAGATAGGAGGTTTGAGGCAAGAAAAGAACCACCTGATATAGGGTCGGTACACAAATAGCTTGTGTCTTTTTGAGGATGTTAATAGACCTGCAGATATACAGATATGATGTTTCCTATGATGTATTATTATTATGTGATGTATTAGTTCATGCATTGGTACACAAGATAGAAAGTTGGTTGTATTGATGTGTGGGGAATATGGGAGTGTACTATGAGCATTTGATGCATTATTTAGTGTGGTAGCTAGAGTAAGTTGGATTTATACTTACGACTACCCAGGCAATATGTCTGGGTCACATATTTGATAAGTATTAGTCTCCCAACATTTGAAAACGATGTTTTCTTTTCAAGGGGGGGGGGGGGAGGATAATGACATATGCCTGGGTCATTGACATTGATGTGAGTGACCTGGCTACGAGAAAAACAATCAACCCTGAGAAATAATGGGGCGGGTGTGAGTGGAAACCCCCAGGGGATGGATGGGGAGAGAGAGAGTTTAGTTCTGGGTGAAGTCAGAGGACTTGAGGGCAGTTGATGTTTTGGCGCCGAACGGGTCGGTTGTCGAGGACGGGGGAGTTTAGACTGACTGTGGGTCAGTTCTTTTGTTGTGTTGTTCTCCCAGTGATGAAGTCAGGCTAAAACCCAAAGTGGGTTGGATAGCTAATGGAGGCCTGAACCCAAAGTGGGTTGGATAGCTAGCGGAGACTAGACCCAGTGTGTGGGTTGTGATGTGTGAGGTCCAGCTGTGGATAGGAGCTGGATTACCTATCTTATGAATTTGAGATTAAGCAGACCGTGAGAAGACAGTGATGTGTGCGTGTTAATGTTGTGAGGAGGATATGGATATTCTATGGATTATATATATTGTTTCTGGATATATAAATATGTTCCGTGGGTCTATGTTATTTCTGTATTAAAGGATTATGTGCGCCAAAATCGATCTTGTTTACTGACTGGTGAATGTGCACTGCGGGGGTGAGTCATAGTGTAAGACAGTGAGAGAGCTCAATTGACACACCAGGAGTATCCTTACCTAGACAACGACCATATCACGAACTTATCATCAAAGAACTTCGTGATACCAGCCATGGTACACAATCTCTGGTGCTATTGACAGATGCAAAATCAGTAATCGAGGCGCTCCTGTCTGGGAAATTGCCAGTACTAAGGAGACTACTTTCTGAACTTAGCAGTCAGCATAAGGTCACCATACAGTGGATACCATCTCCTGTGGAGTACCCGGAAACGACAGAGCTGATCGATTGGCTAAGGAAGGAGCCAAAAAAGTACACCCTGATGTGCCCGTTACATACCACCAAAAGAAAAGAATGATCAAATCAGTCAGAAAGTCACCAAATTCTGCTCAAGACGACTACCACGTTATGGAGAGACCAGAACAAGTCATTATTCTGTAACTCAGAACAGGACACATAGATTACGCAACCACATGTAAACAAAATTCAAGATGGGTGAATCAACCATGTGCACGTGTGGCTTGGCGTCGCAGACAGCAGTGCATACTCCAAGACTGCACAAAATGCAATATATCTAGGCAAACCTTCTGGCCTAGAGAGACGAAAGTGGAAGATAAACTCTATGGACCTCTGAACTAAAAAGACAGTTAAATTCACACAAGAGACAACATTGCAGTTATAGAGATATTTTAAGCGAACGAAAGAAGAAGGAGATCGATTGGCATTCTATGACTGATACATACATTCCAAAAGTAAATACCAGAGGAAACTGGATAAGTATATTTAATGATTGACATTAAAAGAGTATATAACAGACGAGTGACAGAGAAAGTGAAACATCTACAGGTTTTATACTACAAACAATCATTTAAGAGCTAGCATTTAATTCCGATCTATATGTTGAAGTTAGTTGCATGTCTTTTTCATGACGTTGCAGTCAACCCCAGCATTTATTAGATGTTTGTAATTTAGTCTGCTATGTTAGTTCAGTTATTTGTCAATGCTTTTTTGAGCGGCCGACATTGCGAACAACCTAAATCAACGCAAAGCGATCTGCATCCAATTCACAGAAATTAGAGTATTTGGATAGTAAATGAGAGCTTTTGGGGACGCCTTTCGCTATGATACCAAAATACATATTTATATTAATTTACACATCTCTTTATTTAAACAAACGATCTTCATCTCTTGTTACAGTTTGTCACAATAATTATGATATTGTTGTAATAACTTAGTCACTCGCAAACTAACGACATGTTAAATATTTTAATTGACTATCTCAGATGTCTTACGTTGGCGTAGTCGGCAGTTTAGCCGTGAAACAATCTTCCACGAGAAATAAAAACCGTCTCCAGCCCCTATAAATATCATCGCAAACTGTTCGAACGTGTATCTCATTGCAGAATATATCCTCCCTTAATAATAATAATAATAATAATAATAATAATAATAACATAATAATAATAATAATAACAATAATAATAATAATTTAAATAATAATAACAATAACACTCTATGATAACAGCCTGTATCTTAGTGATAGCAAAGTAGTAGTTATAAAAGCGTATTTGCGGTAGGTTTTGTGGCTTCAAACTGCCGAGATCCGCCTTAAATAATCTTAGCAAACTATTCCTCTGACGTCACAATCTGGAGCCACAAAAAAATGAAGAGATAAACCTTGTAGGAAAAATATATTAGTTTTAATTTTTGATTTTAGTCGCTGCAGATGGTTTCATATATATATATATATATATATATATATATATATATATATATATATATATATATATATATATATATATGTGTGTGTGTGTGTGTGTGTGTGTGTGTGTATGTGTGTGTGTGTGTGTGTGTGTGTGTGTGTGAATTCTTACGGACAGCCCACGACCTGAAAATACAACGAGGACAAGTCCGGGAAAATGTGGTCGGTTGGCAGCAGTATGTCTATCCCTCTTTAGGAGAACCCAGTTAGAGCAGCAGTATGACTGTCGTTCTGTGGGAGTGCACATTTAGAGCAGCAGTATGTCCTTCCCTCTGTGGGAGCACACCTTTAGAACAACCGAATCCTCACCACTAATTCTTCCTTCTTCTGCGTTCATCCGGGGAGTTTTTTCGGATGTGTTTTCGTTGTGCCTTTTTACAGCAGAGCTGCGTTCTTATGCCGTTATACCAACACATCCGACATCTGCGGGCATTTGGTGTCCCGGTTAACCTTCCCGCGGCACAACTAATTTATTATAGCTTACGCTAAATTTGCTGAAACTACATTTATTTAGTCTCACCCTTCTGCTGTATCTTTTCCAAGTATTGTAGTCTCTAGTTGTTAGTTATTGTAAAATTCCTTTTCGTTCTTTTTCTTTAATTTTAGCATAGTTACACAACGGGAGCCGTAGCAAAGAAAGGTCTAGCATGCGTGCCTCTCCGCTCGGTGGTCATGTGCTCGAATCCACTCTTAGTCGGGGATTTTGTATTTCATTAACCCCAGCTGTCAGGTCGACCCAGTATCAGGAAACTTATGGGGATTTAAGGCGGCGGGTATGCTATTGTCCACAACACACATCGAGTGCCGATTAATGTAAAACATGGAGCTAGCACCATATATCCAGATCATCCCATGGTATGGAAGAGTGTTTACCCAGGCAACTAACAACTGTTGTGACTTAGTGACCAGCGACCTTTGTTTACCAAGTTAGTGGCCTTATTAAATTCCGAAAATTCTTAGGGTCGATCCAGTCTCATAAAATGGGTACCTTATGCTGCATCAGAGTTGCATAAGAAAGTAAAGGACCCTGTTTTCACGCTCTAAGGCGCATCAGGCATATGGTCATAGACCCATTTATTTCAAGACCTGTTGGCACTCGGTGGGTGATGAAGTCAATATCACCCCGGCCGCCTTTACTCCCGAAGACTTTCTTGGTACCCATTTTAGGCTGGGTCGACTCAGGCAAATTTGAAAAAATCCAGCTGCGGATCGATCCTCTGACCTCTTGTTTCGCAGAAACGTTTCTAGCCACTACGCTACAGAATCTCCGAAGAATTGTATGGACAGTCAGTCTAACGATCAGACAGTACGGAAGGGAGCGGCTGTCCGAGTGGCTAGAATGCCGGATTCTCCTTCAGACGACCCGGGTTCGAATCCTCGGTAAGGTGTGGAGTCTTTTTCTGTTGGTGCAAACAGAAAACTCTAACATTTATGGCGACTGCACTAGCCATGCGGCCTTAATTCCTTAGGCTCAAGACATACACCGCAAGGTACTATATTGGCAGTAAATGACAATTTTTTATTACATTACGGAAGGGGCTTGTTATTCCATGCCCTTATATCGTAAGTGGAATCGAGCGCTCGTTCTTAAACATCTAGTATGCTGATGCAGAGGTGGCGGGTTCAACCCCTGCACTGATCAATTTGACTAAAATGTTGACTTCTCGTCCATGACCTTGGACTTAAGTACCTTAGAGTGGATTCGCCTGATGGCGAGGGAATCTGGTACTAGGGAAAGGATAATAGGGAAAGCTAATTCACGCGAAAAGGTCAGCCCAGTGCACTAGAAGTAGTTGAATGAGTAGTGATAATGGTAGAATGGAATTTGAAACGCACAAACACCACACAACACCTCAAGGAAATCAGTAGAGCATTAGCGAGCATGCGAGCCTGTGGCTCGGTGGTCATTGATTCGAACTCATAGTTAGGTGGATGTTAAAACTGGCCTTGCCTCCAAGGTCGACCGGCCTGAAATGGATACCAGGATATGTCGTGGGAGGTAAGGGCGGTTGGTGTGATACTTTCCATATCACCCCTCAAAGACCATCTGGTTTATAACAATATGATAGTGGCACCATATACCCTATACACCTCACAACATAACAACAGCAGGCGCGTTGATGTAACCGTTATTGCTTTATGCTGACAATGGCCTGAGTGCGGTCGGACACGGATTCGAGGTCAGTTCTAATCAAAGTAGCAATTAGGCATTGTAAAGAATTAGAACAGCAACTTATCAAAGTAACCATTAGAATTACTTATACAGCAAAACCGTGTGCTGAGATGATAAAAATTCGAATTATAACAATTATGTCAATACAAAAAGTATCACATTTTCTGACACTGCGAATTTCAGAACAAAACAACCAGCAATTATGCAGGTTTTCCTGCCAAGGTTAGACAGTCATTGTAGATGGGCCTTGATAAGTTTTGTTTTGTGTGTGTGCAAAAGACTACCTTCGCCATGGCGATTCTTGTTCTAATCTCTCATCAGATGTTATGACTGTTCTCAGAAATTGTACCAATTCACTTGTGTAAGAATATGCCCCTGTACCTATACATTACATTGTGGATGATATTGCTACTCGCTTTACTGGTGATTGATTATAAAGTTCCTAATTTTATTGAATTTCGGTCCCCCGTCTACAGTTTCTTTGACAGGGCCAGACCACATGATTTCACGGGCCTTATAAGTTCCCCACGCCTGGTCTTTTGGAAGAAAACATTACACAAATGCACATCGAAGTGTTGATGTGCACGACTTCGTGTGACGTACTCGTCTCGAAAGAGGAACGAAGAAGAAGAAGAAAAATAAGACATTCTTTCCTCACTTTTGATCTACAAAGTGCCCACGAAGGAAGCTTGTATAACAGCAGATAATGAGTCTCACAACATAAATTGTTCTAATGAAGCTGTTGTCAGCTCTAGGTAAAGTACGACACTAAGGGCCTCCTACCACGTACTTGAGGTAACAAACATCGTAATCTTTCGCCGACGTCTCAAATATGCCAGGGTCGAGTGGTCTCACCTTCTATTTCTATCCTCGCAAACTCGTACCCCAGCTTTCATCCAGTAGATCCCAATCTCAGTTTAGACTGGACTAGCCAACACTTTGTTCTCTTTGTGTCGCTGTCTGTCTGTTGCTAGTGCACTTGCTTGTTAGTCCAGTCACGTACAAATCCCCCTCCAGGCGCTACCGGGGCTAATATGAATTAACACACATTACCAGAGATAAAATGAATGGACATAAATCACCAGAAATCAAATGAATGGACATACATCACCAGAGATGAAATGAAAGGACATAAATAACGAGAGATCAAATTAATTGACACAAATCACTTGAGGTCAGATGTTTGAGACAAACTTCGTTATTCTGTACGGCTCCAGTCCGTGTAAATATAATAACAACAATGAAAGGTCATGCTGATTATACCATTGCCTGCAGCCTGCGCAGTTTCCTAATTAGAGTCTGAAGTATTTCCCGGGCAGCTACACAACAATTTGAACGGGAGACAATTGCAGCAATTTAGACATCTTGAAGTGTGTAGTCTAGATGTGTTGATTATTTCGGATTGGTTAGAAGACAGACACAGCAACTAAGTGTCAAAAAATGTTTTACATATCATAAAACGACGCAGTATTATTGTCCACGTTTTTGTCGACAGACAAAACGTAATAGAACGAAGGAATGAACAACCTTTATTTTCAAAGAGTTCAGAATTGAACTCAACAGACAGACAGACAGACAGACAGACAGACAGACAGACAGACAGACCGGCAGGCGGGCAGGCAGGCAGGCAGGCAGGCAGGCAGGCAGACAGATTCAATTCAATTCAATTCAATACAACTTAATTTTAAAAGGGTTACAAAGTGGGCATGCAGGCCCGTCTTACATTCGGCCCGTCCAATCACTCATCTTTCATTCATCAATAGTGCATGATACATTCACATAGGAAAATACATTGTCAAATGAATGTTATAAACATAAACAATGCATTTTACAATGTTTTGAGACACATCCCTCACCCACCACACATCCCCCTCCCACCCACACACGACTCCCCACCCAAGCACACACACCTCACCACCCACACATATTACCCACCCATACAAACACACACACCCTCCAGACAGACAGACAGACAGACAGACAGACAGACAGACAGACAGACAGACAGACGGGCAGGCGGAGGGAGGGACAGACCGACCTACCGACCGACCGACCGACCGACCGACCGATATATAGTTGACCCGGAAGCAACTTAAGCCATGGATTACATCAGACACGTTAGAATTAATAAAACAACGAAGGGAACTGAAACAGAAAGGAGATGAATCTGATAACTGCAGGATGAAGTATAAATCTTTAACTCGAGAAATAAGAAAGAACACAAGAAAGGACAAATATCAATATATAGAAGATTGCTATACCAGAATAGAGCAATATCATAAGACTGTAAGAGATTACGAAATGTTCAAAGAAATGAAGTTATTGAAAAGAACTTTTCAACCTCATTCTTCGGTTGTTGCAAGGTTAGGCCTGAGACCAAAGAGAATCTACACAGCTAAACACAAATCTAGCCCCAGGATTAATATTATAAACACCCACGATCCTGATAAGTGCTTTGAGTTCCAACAGCAACTTGAAGACGCTTTCACTGATACATCAGAAATTTGTACAGCAAATGAAAAGTAGGGGTAAACTTAAGAAAACTCTTTATAAAACAGCGGTAGGGGTTTACGGCACTGTGGATCATAAGAGGCAGGACTGGTTTGTGAGAAACAGCCAGACCCTGCAGCCCTTGATTGATAAAAAGAAGATAGCTCTCTTAAGAAACAAGGAAAGAACATCGCGTAACACTCTCAGTGAGCTGAAGCAAGCTAGGAAGGATGTGCAAAAGGCTGCCAGGCAGTGTGCAAATGACTATTGGATCAAGTTATGTGAGTCCATTCAAAATGCAAGTGATAAGGGAAACATCAGAAGCATGTATGAACGGATAAAGAAAGCCTGTGGTCCAATGATCAAAAGAAGTGCACCACTGACAACCTTGAGTGGAGAAATCATCACTGATAAGAAATAGCAGATGGATAGATGGGTAGAGCACTATTTGGAGCTTTACTCAAGTGAGACCAAACTAGCGGATGATGCCCTCAACGCCATAGAGGCCCTACCAACTCTTGACCACCTATACACACTTCCCACCATAACAGAAGTTAAGTATGCTATAAATGAACTTGCATCTGGCAAGGCTCCAGGTAAGGATGGGATTCCAATAGAGGTTATCAGGAGTGGGCAAGACACACTAACTCTACAGATCCACCACCTAATAGAGCTATGATGCGAGAAGGACAAGTCCCACAGGATTTCAAAGATTCAAGCAAGAACAAGGGCGATCGGAGCGACTGTAACAACTATAGGGGTATCTCACTTCTGTGTGTTGTTGGGAAAGTATTTGCCAGAATTGTTCTGCGCAGACTTCAAGTCCTAGGAGATCAAGTCTACCCTGAATCACATTGTGGCTTCTGACAGAACCGGCCTACCCTTAATATGATATTCTCATTGCGACAAATGCAAGAAAAATGCCGTGAACAGAATCAACCACTGTTTATTGCCTTCATCGACCTCACAAAGGCATTTGATTTGGTCAGTCGTGAGGGTCTGTTCAAGGCACTAAAGAAGATTGGCTGCCCACCAACTCTTCTGTCCATTGTGGAATCGTTCCACACAGGCATGAAGGGTATAATCAAGTTTGATGGTGCAACTTCAGAAGAGTTTGAAATCAAGAGGGGAGTTAAGCAAGGTTGTGTACTAGCTCCTACCCTCTTTGGAATATACTTTTCATTTCTACTGAAATATGCCTTTCGTGATCAGGATGGTGGTATATACATTCACTCACGCTCAGATGGCGGCCTCTACAATGCTCAGAGATTGAAGGCCATGACCAAAATTAGGAGGGTACTGATCAGAGAGTTGCTTTTTGCAGATGATGCTGCAGTTACGACCCACTCTGAGGAAGAATTACAACGTCTACTATCTGCATTCTCCAATGCTTGTTCTGAATTTGGTTTAACAATTAGCAAAAAGAAGACACAGATTATGTCACAAGGTGCACATGGGGTACCATCAATCTTTATTGACGACGCCGAACTAGAGATAGTAGACCATTTTACATATCTAGGATCAGAGGTAAATAGCAAATTATCCCTAGATCAGGAAATCAACATCAGGATTGGTAAGGCAGCAACAACAATGAACAGGTTAACAAAAAGAGTCTGGGAGAACAGGAAGCTTACTGCCAAAACAAAAGTCCTTGTCTATCAAGCCTGTGTCCTTAGTACTCTTATTTATGGCGGTGAAGCCTGGACAACTTACTCACACCAAGAAAAACGTTTAAACAGCTTTCATATGCGGTGTCCTGCGAAGAATACTTGGTATTAAGTGGCAAGACAAAATCACAAAGACTGAAGTATTGGAAAGATCAGGTTATGAGGCGGTATATTCCATGCTCGGTCTTCGTAGACTTAGATGGATAGGACACGTTAGGAGGATGAATGATGGTAGAATACCAAAGGACATCTTTTTTGGTGAATTACAGATGGGTAAGAGATCTCAGGGTCGGCCTCTACGATACAAAGATGTGTGTAAGCGGGACATGATTGATACAGGCATTGATAATGCACATTGTGAGCAAGTCGCCCTGAGTGTATTGCGTGGAGGGCAAATATCAGAAATGGAATAAAGACAAAGGAGAAAATGATTACAGATAAGTCACACACTGAGCGTGTGAGGCGTAAGATGGTACATGATTGTGGAAAAGACTATATGTTCACATGCATCCACTGTGGACAAACATTTACAGCGCGAATTGGCCTTATCACAGTCGCCACCGCCATGGGCTATAGTTATTATGCCTTTTTGAAGCACAATGTAAAAAACTGTCGTCTGTCAAGACGGCAAGGTGCAATATAACAGACAGACAGACAAACAGACAGACAGACAGACAGACAGACAGACAGACAGACAGACAGACAGACAGACAGACACGCGTAGATTAATACGAGTTGATTGAAATGAGTGGATGGATGGATGGATTGATTAGTCAGACCGACAGACAGACAGACAGACAGACAGACAGACAGACAGACAGACAGACAGACAGACAGACTATGATTAAACCTGTGCTATCAGTACTTTTTCAGCTGGCATTCTGTTTTCAACTATTGTTCTTGTCCTCACCTCTATGATTCTGCTATTTCTTTCACATCTCTCCTTACACCCTGTAGTTTCAGCCAATTACCCAGGAAGCCTTCAGGTAACCAAAGATACAAGAGTTCCGTGAACACATCCTGGGAATCAATATCACATGTTTTGTAATTTGGATGTCCTTTAAGACATTCTTTGCGGTGCATAAGGGGCAAACATTGTTCCGGCTAACAATTTGTTAATTTCATTACAAGAAATCAGTTTTTGTTCCCCCTGTCAGGTTTTATGTCCGCTCGCTCGTTGGGCCAACACGCGGGTCCCTGTTTTTTATCCGAATACAATAGTCTTTAAATTTACTATGTAAAATATACTTTATCCAGTCGCCACGTGTATATTTTGTCCAAATAATATGCTCTTGACACGTAAAGTTTGTATTTTGTCTGCTTAATGTGCTTTATTTAGTTTGCTTCTCTTAAAGTAACATAAAAACTGTTAAGGTAACATATAAAAGTGAGAGTTGAAGTAAAAGTTAAAGTAAAAGTTAAGTTAAAGTTACATGTAAAAATAAATTGTCCAGAAGCAATTTCCTGCTATGGGTATGTGATGTGATATCCCCCTCTCCCACCCTCCGGTCGCTGTGTTCTGATTTATAGTTTCTATAATGACCAGTATTGTCTTCTTGAAACTTATAGTTTATATAATGACCAATATTGTCTTCTTGAAACTTATAGTTTATATAATGACCAGTATTGTCTTCTTGAAACTTATAGTTTATATAATGACCAGTATTGTCTTCTTGAAACTTAAAGTTTATATAATGACAAGTACTTTATTCTAGAAACTTTGGTATTTAAAACATTGGTAATACCTTTGGTAAGGATGACTCTCATGTCCTCTTCAGGACCCATCCCCCACTGGTCCAAGCCTGACATCCAGCTCATGCCTGTTGCTCCTAGTAGCTGTCAGCATGCGACAGCGGCCACCCCCGGGCAACAGCTGTGATAGGCTGGCTAAACCAGCCATAGGTAGCCGATTTGCTGTCAAACCAAGCGGTGAACTTGGGTATGCCTACCCAGGATGTGATGACATGATTCGGCACACTGCGCGGATGAAGTCACTGATGATTTAACGGGCAAGACGGTGTTTACCTGCAAAGCGTTGTGGAACGTAATGAGCACGGCAAGGCACGTAGAGCGCCCTGGTCATCCACTGCACCCATATTCGTTTCCAGTCGTCTTGACTTATCTTGCCACTGGATTCAGATGGACTCAGGCGAGAGAGTGAGGTCGACGAATCTCGCAACTCTTTCTCACTTTAATCCAATTCATCGCGCAAATCATTTTTCATCCAACTTCATATATCACTTTCAAGCCCTGTGGCGATGGGCGAAGCGGCAGGTGTGGGTACGCTGGCAGTCGTAATCGCAGACCTGCACACGGGCGGCTCAGGCCATATGGTCGTCTTCTACTCACCGGAGCAGCAGTGGGATTTGGCAGACCCCTGAGTGACTGAGCAGCCCTCTATAGGAAAGCACTGCTCACCTCCATAGAATGCGGAAGGGGCTAGAAAAGGTGCCCTAAACATTGTCTGCTCCATCATTACCTAACCAGCTAGCCGCGGTTGGTGGGTACCCTATACTGCGATCGACATAAAAAGTAAAAACAGGCAAAGCTAAAAGAGCTAACCACATTCCCTGGACAATCGGAACTTTGGAATGTACGCACCCTACTTGATAGAGACGGCACGTCGGGCCCAGAGAGGCGAACAGCACTGATTGGGAGAGAGCTGGGCAGGTACAACATCGACATTGCAGCCTTGAGCGAGACACGACTTGCAGAAGAAGGCCAAATCTGTGAAGTAGGTGCCAGCTACACATTTTACGTTAAACGACGACGGAAAATTAGAGAACATTAAACAAGAAATACAAAGAGACAAAATTAATATTTTAGGATGTGCGAAACGAGATGGACAGGAGCGGGCATCAAGATATATGAAGATTTTAAGATTATTTATTCTGGAGGTGAAGATCGACACAGGGGAGTGGCAATAATTTTGGACCGGAAAACATCAAAATCTGTTCAAGGATATTGGGCCGTGTCGGACAGAGTTCTACTGGTTAAATTGAGTGGCAGACCTTTTAACATAAGTGTTATTCAAATATATGCCCCAACAGGAGAGTCCAGTGAAGATAGTGTAGAGGAATTCTATAATGACATAGAGTCTGCCTTAAAGAAATGTAAAAATTCAGAAATAAACATCATAATAGGAGACTTCGGTTAGCGGGGTAGGAGTATCCCCTATCAAAGGAGAGGTAAGACGCCTCCTTTCCTCCGTTAGTCTACGGGACACCCTTGGGCAAGGTGGAGTACCCGTTTAGACCCCCGATCAGGGTTACGTGAAGCCATGGAAGCAGGTGGTGGATGGAGTGTGAGAGCAGCCGACAGATTGTTGTTGGTTATGGTCTTACACTCTGCGGCGATAGGCAGATGATCTCATCAGTAGAGACATTGGCTATGGCCACCGACTAGTACAGTCACTGCCCAGAAGGAAAGCAATGGCAAACTACTTTCTGCAAAACTTGCCAAGAAACTATAACAACCATGAAAGAAAACATAATAAGAAAGAGATCTGGTGGCGAGACCCCCAGGCCAGGCAGATCAGATAACACTGGGGAAGAGTGTGACACAGGGATCAGTACTAGTAATCGTGATGACGGAGTTAATCCTGACTGTGTTACCAAGGAAATCCCCTGTGTCAGACTAAGAAACAGAGTGAGAATAGCAACGTGGAATGTGAAAAGTCTGTATGAGGGAAAGCTTAAAGTAGAGT
The DNA here is from genome assembly GCA_014155875.1 of Cepaea nemoralis. Taxonomy (NCBI): domain Eukaryota; kingdom Metazoa; phylum Mollusca; class Gastropoda; order Stylommatophora; family Helicidae; genus Cepaea; species Cepaea nemoralis. The sequence goes on from JACEFZ010019071.1 coordinate 525,400, forward strand.
GTGATGAGATTGAGAGGTTAAACATTCAAATTTTAGGAATTAGTGAACATCGCTGGAGCGGCAAGGGGCATTTTACAACAGAAAATGGAAGTCTTTTCATTTATTCTGGTAGAGACGTCGGAGCCCAGAGTGGATTGGCATTTTGTTTAGATAAGACAACTGCAAAATCTTTAATGGGATATAATCCAGTTAGTGATAGAATCCTCATTATTAGACTTAAATGCCGTCCAAAAAACACAACTCTCATACAGATATATGCACCTACTTCAACAGCAGAGGAGGACGAAATTGAAGATTTTTACACCACACTACAAGACACATTAAATAAGATTGGTCATAATGATATAGCAATAATAATGGGAGATTTTAATGCAAAAGTAGGTGCAGGAAGAGCTGAAAATGAGAGACACGTTTTAGGAAAATTTGGATTAGGAAATAGAAATGATGCAGGTGACAAATTAATTGAATTTTGCACAGAAAATGAGTTAACGATAGCCAACACGCTTTTTAAGCAACATCCAAGAAGACTCTTCACATGGAAATCTCCAGACAGTATTACCAAAAATCAGATAGATTATATTTTAATACAAAGAAGATGGAGATCAAGCATAACATCTGCAAAAACCCTACGTAGTGCAGACTGTGATACAGATCATCAGTTATTAGAAGCAGATCTGAAATTAAAACTCAAAAACCTTACCCGAGGACCAAGGCCACTTCGTTTTGATCTCACAAAAATACCAGATGCATACAACGTAGAAGTTAGGAATCGTTTTGGGGTCTTCTTGTCTGTACAAGAGGAAATGACACCTGATGAACTGGCAGTACAAGCTAGAGATATCTTGATAACTGCAGCCAAAGATTTAATTCCGACCAAGAAAAAGCAACTTAAGCCATGGATTACATCCATCAGACACGTTAGAATTAATAAAACAACGAAGGGAACTGAAACAGAAAGGAGGTGAATCCGATAATACCAAGATGAAGTATAAATCTTTAACTCGAGAAATAAGAAAGAACACAAGAAAGGACAAAAATCAATACATACAAGATTGTTGTACCAGAATAGAGCAATATCATAAGACTGGAAGAGATTATGAAATGTTCAAAGAAATGAAGTTATTGACAAGAAATGTTCAACCTCGATTGAATGTTATTTGTGACAAGATGGGAAATACCTTAACAGATTCTAGACAAATTCTAGAAAGATGGCAGGAGTACTGCAGTGGAATGTATGATATGAGTGACAGTGAGGATATGAATGAGATACATGAGCCAACGACAGCAGAGACAGAACCTGAACCCTCATTAGATGAAATTGCTTGGGCTATAAAGCACCTGAAGAATGGTAAATCTCCTGGATGTGATGAGATACCAGCTGAACTAATTAAAGCGGGAGGAGAAGAAAGCATACACATATATCATGCATTATGTACAAAGATTTGGAAATATGGTATATGGCCAAAAGATTGGAAGAGAACTATCTTCATTCCCATACCAAAAAAGGGCAACCTGAAATTATGCACCAACTATAGAACTGTTGCCCTGGTCAGTCATGCAAGTAAAATTCTACTAAAAGTCATAATGGCAAGACTTCGTAAGAAAATGGAAGAAGAGATTAACGTAGTTCAAGCTGGATTTAGACAAGGAAGAGGAACTAGAGATCACATATTCAACATGCGTTTAATAATAGAGAAGTGCAGAGAATTTAATGTAAACCTATACTCATGTTTTGTGGATTATTCAAAGGCATTTGACTGTGTACAGCATCAGAAACTTTGGGAAATCATGAGGACTATGGGCTTTCCATCACATGTAGTACAACTCATAAAAATGCTCTATCTAGACCAACAAGCAGCAGTTAGAATAGATGGCGAGGCATCAGATTGGTTTGACATCAAGCAAGGAGTCCGTCAGGGCTGCGTGCTGTCACCCTATTTGTTTAACCTGTACGCTGAAAATATAATGAGAAATGTAAGAGATAATATAAACAGGGAGCTATAATTGATTGATTGATTGATCTAGGAACCGATATCACAGCATTCGGGACATTCCCATAAGCGCTCCGTCCCCATCCTCAGCAACCAGCGAAGAGTTCCAACACTAATAGTTCCAGTAGCAATCTGATTATATGTCCGTCTCGCCTTTCCTCTGAGCGTCGAGCGTCAGCCAGATCCCCTCGTCACTCCTTGCTGCCTCATTCTAACCAGACTATGGTGATCCATTTGCTATATGATGCCCTAAATATCGGCGGTCATGACATACCGGAGATTCGATATGCTGATGATACAGTATTACTATCCACAACACAGAATGGCATGGAAAACCTAATAGCCTCAACCCAATTGAATAGTGAAAATCACAACTTATATCTTAACATAGCAAAAACAAAGATAATGCATACAGATAAAACTACCATGGAGAAAGAAATATACATTAATGGGGAAAAATTGGAGGTTGTGGACAATTTTGAATATCTTGGGTCATTGATTACCAACAATGGGGACACAATGAAAGAAATTAAACGGCGACTATCAATTGCTCTTCAAAGACTAAAACAGCTGAATAAATTCTGGAGTGGGACAGACAGAACTACACAAATTAGATTTTTAAGAGCATGCATCTTTCCCATTGCAACATACGCCTGTGAGACATGGACACTTACTAAACAAGCTGAACAGCGCATAAACGCCTTTGAATATAAGTGTTATAGACGAGTTTTAAAAATATCTTGGGTAAAGAAAAGAACAAATGCATCCATACTTCAAGAGTTGAATATTGAAGAAGGTTGGCTATTAAAGACGATAAAACAAAGAAAATTGAAATATTTTGGTCACTTGAAACGTCACGAAAGTTTGGAGAGAACAATAATGGAAGGGTATATGCCTAGGAAGAGAGGAAGAGGAAGGCTAAAGAGAAGATGGGTGCAGGATGTGGCGGATGATCTCCAGATGGGTGTATCAGACGCGGGACATCTTGCTTATGATCGAGAGGTTTTCCGGAGGGTTATTATGGGAGCGAGGTTCTGCAAAGAACATGCTACTGAATGAAAGAATAGGAGACTTCAATGCAAAAGTAGGAAATCAAGGTGATAGATACACAGTAGGAAACTATGGTTTAGGAGAGAGAAATGAAAGAGGATACAGACTCGTAGAGTGGGCTAAAGAAAAGGAAATGATTGTAGGAAACACCTGGTTTAAGCAACACCCTAGAAGATTATGGACATGGAGGAGTCCTGATAGCAGGATCAGAACCCAGATTGACTACATTCTGATTAGCAGAAGATTTAGAAACGCACTAACAATAGCAAAAAACAGTTCCCAGTGCTGATTGTTATAGTGACCACAGACTACTCACAGGAACATTGAGGATAAAGCTGAAGAAAGTCAAGTGTATAACAGGAAACACTAAATATGATTTGTGTACATTGAGTAATGACAAGGAAATACAAAACAAATTTAACATAGAAGTACAGAACAGATTTGATATATTGTCTGATCTAGAGATATTATTCCAGGATGTGAATGATCAATGGGAAATGTTAAAGAATTCAATCAGTTTGGCTGCAGAAACAACTATTCCAAAATTAAAGAAGGTGGGTCGTAAGAAATGGATGACTGAAGAAATTTTACACCTAATGGAAACAAGAAGACTCAACAAAAATAATCCTGCCAAATATGAAGAAATTCACAGACAAGTCAGAATATTATGTAGGAAGGCAAAAGAATCATGGCTTGAGGAAAAGTGCTTAGAAATTGAAAAACAACACAACAGTCAAAATACCAAATTAGTGCACAAAAGAATTCAGGAACTTACTAATAAAAGAACAAGTACATCAACAGGCTGTCTAAAAACTAAAGATGGCAAAATCATAATAGAAAAAGATCAGATTCTACATGTATGGACAGATTATGTGAAAAACCTGTATAATGATGACAGAGAGGAACAGTATGATATTAGATTTAATAATGAAGGACCACCAATTTTAAAGATGGAGGTTCAAAATGTTCTTAAGCATATGAAAGCTGGCAAGGCCCCTAGTGCAGATAACATCACAACAGAAATGATTAATGCTTGAGAAGAATTTGGACTAGAGCATGTCACCAGACTGCTGAACACATTATATGATACTGGAGATATACCTTCTGAATTATGTAACTCTGTATTTATTGCAATCCCAAAGAAATCAGGAACCTTGGAATGTGATCAACATAGAACAATTAGTATAATGAGTCACATCACAAAGATATTGTTACGAATTATCATGCAAAGATTGAGGAAGAACATACAACCTGAAATAGGGGAAGAACAATGTGGGTTTGTAGAAGGAAAGGGTACAGTAAATGCTGTGTATATGCTGCGAACAGTTATTGAACGTGCTATAGAAGTAAACAAGGATATACATCTTTGCTTTATTGACTACACAAAGGCTTTTGATAGAGTTAGACATGTCAACATGGTGGATATGCTTGCAGATCTACAAATTGATGGGAAAGACATTAGACTTATAAAAAACATATATTGGAAACAACAAGCTGCCATAAGGATTGATAATGAAGTGGGACAATATCAACCTATTAAGAGAGGTGTTAGGCAGGGATGTGTAATGTCTCCAGATCTTTTTTCCCTATACAGTGAACATATTTTCAGAAATGTAGAAGACATAAATGGAATCAGTATTGAAGGATGAAACATAAATAACATTAGATATGCAGATGATACAGTATTGATTGCAGACAATGCACAGGATCTGCAACAATTAGTAGATGCGGTTGTTGTCCACAGTGAGCAGCTGGGGTTGGAATTAAATTGTAAGAAGACACAGGTTATGGTCGTCACTAGGAAGAACGAAGTACCACAATGTAATATACAAGTAAATGGGAATATTCTTCAACAAGTGAATCGGTACAATTATCTGGGAACAGTCATAACATCTGATGGGAGATGCCTTGAAGAGATTAGAACAAGAATCGGCATGGTGAAAGTAGCCTTTAGCAAGATGAAAAACATTCTGACCAATAAAAAGATGTCAATTGAAACAAGAAAAAGAGTGTTGAGGGATACATAGAGCCTGTTCTTTTGTATGGATGTGAAACTTGGACAATGTGTAGTCAAGCTGAAAAACATCTGATGTTTGCAGAAATGTGGTTTCTGAGGAAAATGCAAAGAATACCATGGACAGATAGAAAAACCAATGACCAAGTACTACAGGAGACAAATGAAAATCGTAGATTGATTAGAGAAATTAGACGTAGACAGTCAAAATTTTTTGGACATGTTATGAACAGAAATGGATTGGAGAACTTGGTGACAACTGGCAAGATCGAAGGGAACAGACCAAGAGGAAAACCGAGAGGAAAATACCTGGATGGCTTGGCCACATGGCATGGACGAGACAGGAACACTGAGCTTATCCACGACTCTGGTGATCGAGTGAAATGGCGAGTCATGACCGCCCACGCTTTCCGGAATGGCACATGATTGATTGACACATAGTGAACAACTAGGGTTAAAATTAAATTGTAAGAAGACACAGATTATGGTCGTCACTAGGAATATGGAAATACCACAATGTAATATACAAGTAAATGGGAATATTCTTAAACAAGTGAATCAGTACAATTATCTCGGAACAGTCATAACATCTGATGGGAGATGCCTTGAAGAGATTAGAGCAAGAATCGCCTTTGGCAAGACGGAAAACATACTGACCAATAAAAGGATGTCATTTGCAACGAGAAAAGAATGTTGAGGTTCTACATAGAACCTGTACTTTTGTATGGATGTGACGCGTGGACAATCAGCAGACAGGCTGAAAAACATCTAATGGCTGTGGAAATGTGATTTCTGAGGAAAATGCAAAGAATACCATGGAAAGACAGAAAAACCAATGACCAAGTCCTACATGACACAAATGAGAATCGTAAACTGATTAGAGAAATTAGACGCAGACAGTAACACGTTTTTGGTCACGCTTTGAGGAAAAATACATTGGAGAACTTCGTGACAACTGGCAAGATTGAGGGGAAGAGAACAAGGAAAAGTCAGAGAACTAAATACCTGGATGGCTTGGCCACAAGGCATTGTTGAGACAAGAACACAGAGCTGATCCACGACTCTGGTGATCGACTGAGATGACGAAACACGATAGCCCACGCTTATCGGCATGGCACATGATGATATCTTTCGGCACTGAATCTGTTAAATGCAGTTTGTCCGATAACTGCGTTCTTTAGACTCATATCATTTATACTGTGTCCTCTTATTGTGTTTTATAAATACATACATTTGTCAGGTTGTTGCGTTTTTAAGACTTATCATTTATATTGTCATCTTATTGTGTTCTATAAATACATACATTTGTCAGCTTACTGCTTCTTTAAACTTATAATTTATTTTTTGGGTCCCGTTTACTATGTTCTTTAAACGATTGCATTTTGTTCGGAAACTGTTTTCTTTAAAATTATAAGTTATATTTTGTCCCTGTTACTGAGTTCTGTAAGCACATGCATTTTTATATGTATCTTCCCAAATGTTAATGCTCAGAGAATGGAAATTTACATTTGTATAGGCTTGCGAAAGCGATTCGTGAGCCGCCTATCACGCGTTCGAAACGCGACGGAGACCGATTTGGGAGCAGACCGTGTCGCGCTGGGGTTTTAACGTGTTGGTATAGGAGCCAGTCGTTCAGAAATCAATGGCAAACTACTTACCGTAAAACTTGCCAAGACATCAACAATAGCAGTAAAATACTGGTGTTGACAGCAATGTCCTGTAAATATATAATCTCATCTCATCATGTTTCTCTTGTACCTTGCGGTGTCGAAGTGAAGTTTAAACAGCGGGAGAGTGCCCGCTTATGGGGTTCATGTATCGATATTCCCATGGACTCTTTATTCCCTGCGTCCATCGTTTACGTGGTCGGTCTCTTCCTCTGCTTCCATCTGGTCTGTACATCATTGCTTGTTGTGGTATACTGTTAGTTGGTAACCTACTTGCATGGCCAAACCATTTGACTTGCTGCCTTCTAATAAAATCTAGTGCAGCTACAACCCACACTTTAGTCCTGATTTCTTCATTTCTGATCTTATCTCTTCTTGATACATTGAGTATTCTTCTCAGGAATGTCATTTCTGTTGTGCTTTTTCTTTTCTCTTTTTCTGTCATCGTCCAGGTTTGGCATTGATAACATAGAGTTGGTAGGAAGATTGTGTTGTAAAGTGCTTTCTTAGTAGTTATTGATACATGTTTGTTCTTTAGTATTGATGTCATTTGTCCAATGAGTTGGTTTGCCTTATTGCATCTATTTTCGATCTCGTCTTCTGATTTGCCATTTGATGATATTATACTTCCTAGATACTTGAAACTCTTTACTTGTTTCAAGGGATGTTCGTTTAGGTGAATCGTTGTTGCTTTTTCATCTTTAGTTATAGTCATTACCTCTGTTTTACTTGTGCTAATTTTCATGTTATGTTCCCTACACATTTCGTTTAGAACTATTCATGTGGTCTTGTAATTCAGCTTCTGATTTTGCTATTATGTGCTTGGTCGTCCGCAAACAGGAGTTCTCTAATTTGCTCTCGTTTTCTTTTTATCATCTCTATTTGCAGATGGTTCTTCTTCTGTGTTCTCGTCAATGCAGTGTTCTTGTGGTCTCTGTTTGGCTGGTTTCTTTACATATGTTATCTATATATGTTATAAACAAAAGAGGGGACAGGACACAACCTTGTCATACTCCGGATCTTATGGTGAAGGGTTCTGAGTGTCCTCCAGTTGTTCTCACTATGCATTCACTGTTGTTGTATAAGCTGTAAATAGGATATGCAAAAAAAAAAAATAAATAAATAAATTTAAAAAATTGTTCATTTGCTCATGCACCATATTTGGTCCAAACCTACTTCTTTGAGGGCACCGAATCAGACTCCAAACCTGGCTTCAAGAATATTCATCGCTAACCAACAAATCGACCAACTTAGAAAACAAGACAGCAGAAATGAAAACTGTATGACGGAGAAAATAATACAGTATAATTATAACCTCATTCCCTAGACGTTAATATTAGTTCATAAAGCGAGGCTGACAATGATGATTCACCAGAGATCCACTAATCCTCTGAACCTGATCCGCTCAAGACAGGTCGAGTCCCGTTCAATAATTGACGATCCTTCTTAGCATGCTACTTTCAACAGCCCGGCAACTGTCTGTAGCTGTTGGCGGTGATTTCAGACTCCTAAACCCGTATCGAGATACTCATTTACAGACAATGGGCTGACTTATCTCTTTCTCCCGGCCATGAAACCTCCTTGAAGCTTTAGAACTGTTTGGAGGCAATTCAGTCAGATCAAGACGTTTCCTTGCCATTAGCTTCAATCTAACCTTCTTATTTCAATCAGAAAATGATCCGGTCAAGATTAATCAAGCATTACTAATTATACAGCGCTATTTTTGGTTCTGAATTTCAAAGGAAGTAACGTATATAAGTTGTATATTATAGGTACGCTGTTATATTATGTACGTTTGAATTAATTTGCTGTCTACGGCTTGAAGTGATTTGTGACTGGTTCTGAAATGGGTGTTAATTGGTTCCCATCTTATAATTGTTGTGGGTCTTACGTATATTACTTATTAAAAGTAACAAACACGACATAAACATTTAGTGAAATAACAAGAACAGACTGAGTGCAGTATAATAACTCTCTGGGACTAGGGCACTGGAAGTAACAAATAGTACATAAACATTTAGTGAAATAACAAGAACAGACTGAGTGCAGTATAATAACTATCTGGGACTAGGGCACTGGAAGTAACAAATAGTACATAAACATTTAGTGAAATAACAAGAACAGACTGAGTGCAGTATAATAACTATCTGGGACTAGGGCACTGGAAATAACAAACACGACATAAACATTTAGTGAAATAACAAGAACAGACTGAGTGCAGTATAATAACTATCTGGGACTAGGGCACTGGAAGTAACAAATAGTACATAAACATTTAGTGAAATAACAAGAACAGACTGAGTGCAGTATAATAACTATATGGGACTAGGGCACTGGAAGTAACAAATAGTACATAAACATTTAGTGAAATAACAAGAACAGACTGAGTGCAGTATAATAACTATCTGGGACTAGGGCACTGGAAATAACAAACACGACATAAACATTTAGTGAAATAACAAGAACAGACTGAGTGCAGTATAATAACTATCTGGGACTAGGGTACTGGAAATAACAAATAGTACATAAACATTTAGTGAACTAACAAGAACAGACTGAGTGCAGTATAATAACTATCTGGGACTAGGGCAATGGAAGTAACAAATAGGACATAAACATTTAGTGAAATAACAAGAACAGACTGAGTGTAGCATAATAACTATCTGGGACTAGGGCACTGGAAGTAACAAATAGGACATAAACATTTAGTGTGAAGCAAAAACAGACTGGCTATAGATGTCTGGTACTGACGGACTTAAAGTAACAAAAATATGGCATACACATTTTGTGAAATAACAAGAACAGATTGGCTGTAGTATAATAACTACCTGATACTGAAGGACTTAAAGTAACAGGACAGAAGCGTTAAGGTCACAACAGGAACAAACTAGATAACAGTATAACAGCCGGGGACTAAAAAATTACAGTAAGCTAAATCCATCCTGTTTCAGGATATTGCGGTCAACACCAGCATCTTTCAGCTGTATGTTGATATTTTCTTGTTTAGAACACCATCGTCTTCTACTTGACCGCTAGCATTGGTCAGTCGGTGAGGATATTTAAAATCATCTACATTATCTCGTGCCATCTATTCAAGCCAACAAGAGTTTCAATAACCACCCGATTTCTCACTGAAATAAATAAGAAGAGTGGTAAGGATCACATAAAATCACGATTTTCTGCTTGTGAAAGCATTAGCACTGCACATGCATATTATGGACCATAAACATGTGATAAGCACAATTTATGGCGGAATTATCAACAAAAAAAAAGGAATATCAAAGGAGATGTTAATACATTTAAAAAAAGGAAACACTAAGCAAAAGAGCCAAAGGGAAACAGGATGTGGTGGATGATCTCCAGATGGGTGTATCGGACGCGGGACATCTTGCTTATGGCCGAGATGTTTTCCGGAAGGTTGTTATGGGAGCGAGGTTCTGCAAAGGACATGCTACCGAATGAATTAATGAACGAATGAATGAATGAATGAATGAATGAATGAATGAATGAATGAATGAATGAATGAATGAAGCAAAAGAAATCGGACAAGATGGTGCCTGAGGCGGGGGAAATGGCAAGTGATCGAGAGGCTTTTCCGTGCGCCTTGACAAGAGCGACGTTCTGCAAAGTACCTACTACGCACACACACACACACACACACACACACACACACACACAAAGTACCTCCTACATAATGATGGCGATGTACAAATGTGTGCGCATACACACAAGCACGCATGCACACACACACACACGCGCACACACACACACAAAGTACGTCCTACATAATGATAAGGATGTACAAATGTGCGCACGCACACACACACACACACACACACACACACACACACACACAGTACCTGCTACATAATGATGGGATGCACAAATGTGCGCACACACACACATACACACACACACCCAAGCGCGCGTATTAGGAGCGTTCATTTGAAATCCGTTCGTGCCGCACCGCGCGTAATTGCGTACGTTGAACATGATCATGTCTTAGTCATGTGATAAGTACTGACCAATGAATAAAAGAACACGTTATTATCGTCCCATGATGCATAGGTTCTGTTTCTGACTGTTGAGACAATGGCCGGATTGATCCAAACTTCGTCCAAAGAAGCTCAAAGAGCGGTGATTCAGTTTCTTTCATTTGAAGGATGTCGACCAGTGACATTTATCGAAGAATGCAGGCAGCATACGGTAACAAATGTGTCTCGAAGACAACAGTGACAGACTGGGCACGAATGTTTCGGAAAGGACGTCAGTTCACAACAGATCTTCGACGGCCGGGTCAAGCGCATATTGTTGCAACAGAAAAAAACCATCGCCAAAATTGATGCAGCAGTACAGATGAACCGTTGTTGAAGCATACGTTCGCTAGGGAAAGAATTTGATGTGTCAATTGGGACAATTCAAAAGGTCGTTCGTAAGAAACTGCATTAACGGAAGGTGTGTTTACAGTGGGTACCACGGAGTGTGACCGACCACTAAACAGAGGAACGCATGGGATGGTGTTTGAACCACTTGCTGCGTTACAGAGTGGAGGGTGATGCATTTCTCTTCCGCATAGTGGCAGGCGATGAATCATGGTGTCACCACTTTGAGCCGAGCAGCAAAAGAGGGAGCATGCAATGGAAGCATGCTGGATCACCAAAAGCCAAAAAGTTCAAGTTACAGGTTTCCGCTGGTAAGGTTATGCTGAGCGCATTTTTTGACCATGAAGGGCTATTGTTGGCCGAATTTAAAGAACCTGGTGTCAACATCAACTCTACCCACTACTTGGAAACACTAGAGAAGCTGCAAACAGCCATCAAGAATAAACGACCCGGTATGCTTTCTCACGGTGTGATTTTGTTGCACGATAATGCTCGCCCACATGTTGCAAAGATTGTACAGGAAGCATTAGCTTGGAAGAAGTGGGAAATTCTGCAACATCCAGCCTATAGTCATGATTTTTTACCATGTGATTTTCATTTGTTTGGACCTTTAAAAAAAAAGCTCTCAAGGGGCAACGATTTCACACAGATGCAGACGTAATGAACGCGGTAAACACTTGGTTCAGCGAACAAACACAATCCTTTTTTGCGGACGGCATTTGCCGTCTACCTAAGCAATTGGATGCTTGCCTGAATGCCTACGGCGACTTCTTCTGACCAACCTATGGTGCATAATTCATTCAAAATGAATGCTTTGTTTAATTTTACCTCACCTGTCATGCTTTTGTAATAAAGCTATTGGAACGGGTTTCAAATGACAAATGAACGACCTTTATATATATATATATATATATATATATATATATATATATATATATATATATATATATATATATATATATATATATATATATATATATATATATATATATATATATATATAGGGTAATAACAATAACAAGCATAACCTCGACCTTAACTAAGCTCAGCTAAGACCTATAGATCGGACAGCAATGATGTGTTTCCTTTTCCTAGTTTTTCTCATTTTCTAAGTTTTTTGTTTAATTTATTAGGGTTTTTGTTTCTATACACGGATGTTTGTTCAATTTATTATTGTTTTATAAATGCCTCGATTTATCAAACTGAATAAATAAATACTTAAGACTCCAAAAATAAGAAGGGTCAGCATGGCCGAATGGATAAAAGCACTCGCTCTTAAACTTCCAGTGTGTTGATACCGAGGTAGCTGGTTCAACGTAACACAGGTCAGTTGAAACAAAATGTTGACCTCTCGTCATTGACTTGCTGACGTAAATCGTAAGTACCTCAGAGTGAGTTCGCCTGTTGGCGAGTGACACTGGTAGTAGGGATAGCTAGTCTATTGGCTAATTGGGGGGGGGGGGGGGGGGGGCTGAGTGGTCGCGAGGTATGGTGTCCGCCTCGAGTGCTGGAGGTCCCGGGTTCAAGCCCTGGTGAGGACCGGGATTTTTCCACGTGGACTTCTAGTAACAAAATTTCTCTGGTCTCTGGGTAGTGAGATCGGACGCCCGTGTGTATTGTTGCGCACGTAAAAATCCCTTGGCAGTTGGAAATCGGAAAACAGTAGCCTAACGGCGTTGCCCGGGCAAAATTTCGAGTTAAAAATCTACACACAGTATTTCAGGTTCCTCGCAGGTGCTAAGGAGTTCGTGCACTGAGCTGAGATTCTCCTGGACTCAGGCTTGAGTTAGGAGTAGAACGGAGTACTTATGGGTTACACCCGTGTGCCGTGAAGTTGATCCGTCGACTAAACTAAACTAAATCTCTACGCAAACATCAGCCCGGTGCACTCTGTGGTAGTAGCAACTGCTGGTGTAGTAGCACGTGCCTCGACGACGTTCGAGTTCAAAGTGAGCGGGAAAAGACAGACAAACAGAAAGATAGATAGATAGAGAGGAATAAGAAGACAACGCGCGTGGAACAAATCTCGTACCGCGGTCACCACAGAAAATTGATGAACCCCACTTTCTGTCTGCATGTGTATTTTTATGTCTGTTTATCTGATGGTTAGTTGGTCAACCCTTCACTATCTGTCTGCTTTCTCTCTGTTTGTCTCTGCTAATCCCTGTTTTTACCTTTCGCTCACTTGGGCGTTCCCTCCCCCCCCCCCCCTCTTCCCAGCGGGTGTCCCCCACCGGAAGGTGACCGCCTAAACCACCAAACATCCGGTTAATTCCACTCACTGATAGTTGCTCAAATACGTTTTCAGCCGTGCAAGGATACAGATTAGTAACTTTAACATTTTCATGTAGTGTTATTCGTGTAGTGTGTCTGTTTGTGTTTGTTTGTTCTGTGCTGACGAAGGCTTTAGCCGCAACATCCATTTTATTACTTGCAATCGTGTTCTAGTGAAGCTCACAATCTACTTCTCGTTTTTTGTTTTTTTTTGGTGATTCATTTATTGTCTTCCAAGATTAGACAGTTTATCTGCCACTGCCTGTATGCCTACAGTTTGTCTTCCACTGTCTGTAGCAATGTCTGTACGGCCTGCTTTGTGCTTGTCTGCCCACTTCGTTGGTGACATCCTTATCTGAATTCATCTCATTCGATTGTGTATATTTCTATAGCTCAGTTACAGGCATTTGTTAGCTCTCATTAACACTTCATCATTCTTGGCTCTGTTGTTGGTAAGTTGTTACAAGGTTGTCAAACAGGTGGATTTAGACCACCTAATAAAGATATTTAGCAACAGGAAAACATATTGATTTCAATACGGAAAGGCTGAAGGAGAAAACACAGCAAGCAAACAAAGCTGCTCCCAGACTGAATCTATAACGAAGCTTATTATCCAGGGTGGAATCCTATTCGGAAATGTGTTAAAATGTTCCAATGTCAAATGGTAATTACGGATACTTTATTTCATTCAGTTCCATATGATGCGTTATCTTGTGTACCAAAATAATACTCTTCCTAAGTTCATGCCGTATGGTGTTGGCTCAATCAATTAAACATGTGCCATGCCGGAAGGCGTGGGCGTTCATGACTCGCCATTTCACTCGATCACCAGTGTGGTGTTGTCTATCATGTGGTAATATCACGGTATCAGAAACAGGGTACGCGCTAGCGAAGTTAACAACGAATCGCTATGGTAATATCACGAGCACTGTCCAGCACGGGTTCGACGCAGCGGCCCGTCGCTCTCATGACTCCTCCTTGCTCTCAGGTCTCCTCCTTGCTCTCAGGTCTCCTCCTTGCTCTCAGGCCTCCTCCTTGCTCTCAGGTCTCCTCCTTGCTCTCAGGCCTCCTCCTTGCTCTCAGGCCTCCTCCTTGCTCTCAGGCCTCCTCCTTGCTCACAGGCCTCCTCCTTGCTCTCAGGCCTCCTCCTTGCTCTCAGGCCTCCTCCTTGCTCTCAGGTCTCCTCCTTGCTCTCAGGTCTCCTCCTTGCTCTCAGGCCTCCTCCTTGCTCTCAGGCCTCCTCCTTGCTCTCAGGCCTCCTCCCTTGCTCTCAGGCCTCCTCCTTGCTCTCAGGTCTCCTCCTTGCTCACAGGCCTCCTCCTTGCTGACAGGCCTCCTCCTTGCTCTCAGGCCTCCTCCTTGCTCTCAGGTCTCCTCCTTGTTCTCAGGCCTCCTCCTTGCTCGCAGGCCTCCTCCTTGAGAGCAAGGCCTCCTCCTTGCTCTCAGGTCTCCTGCTTGCTCTCAGGTCTCCTCCTTGCTCTCAGGTCTCCTCCTTGCTCTCAGGTCTCCTCCTTGCTCTCAGGTCTCCTCCTTGCTCTCATGCCTCCTCCTTGCTCTCAGGCCTCCTCCTTGCTCTCAGGTCTCCTCCTTGCTCTCAGGCCTCCTCCTTGCTCTCAGGCCTCCTCCTAGAGAGCAAGGTCTCCTCCTTGCTTTCAGGCCTCCTCCTTGCTCTCAAGACTCCTCCTTACTCTCAGGTCTCCTCCTTGCTCTCAGGTCTCCTTCTTGCTCTCAGGCCTCCTCCTTGCTCTCAGGCCTCCTTCTTGCTCTCAGGCCTCCTCCTTGCTCTCAGGTCTCCTCCTTGCTCTCAGGTCTCCTCCTTGCTCTCAGGCCTCCTCCTTGCTCTCAGGCCTCCTCCTTGCTCTCAGGTCTCCTCCTTGCTCTCAGCCCTCCTCCTTGCTCTCAGGTCTCCTCCTTGCTCTCAGGTCTCCTCCTTGCTCTCAGGTCTCCTCCTTGCTCTCAGGCCTCCTCCTTGCTCTCAAGACTCCTTCTTGCTCTCAGGTTTCCTCCTTGCTCTCAGGCCTCCTCCTTGCTCTCAGGCCTCCTCCTTGCTCTCATGTCTCCTCCTTGCTCTCTGGCCTCCTCCTTGCTCTCAGGCCTCCTCCTCAGGTCTCCTTCTTAGGTCTCCTCCTTGCTCTCAGGTCTCCTCCTTGCTCTCAGGTCTCCTCCTTGCTCTAAGGCCTCCTCCTTGCTCTCAGGCCTCCTCCTTGCTCTCAGGCCTCCTCCTTGCTCTCAGGCCTCCTCCTTGCTCTCAGGTCTCCTCCTTGCTCTCAGGTCTCCTCCTTGCTCTCAGGCCTCCTCCTTGCTCTCAGGCCTCCTCCTTGCTCTCAGGCCTCCTCCTTGTTCTCAGGCCTCCTCCCTTGCTCTCAGAACTCCTCCTTGCTCTCAGGTCTCCTCCTTGGTCTCAGGTCTCCTCCTTGCTCTCAGGTCTCCTTCTTGCTCTCAGGCCTCCTCCTTGCTCTCAGGTCTCCTCCTTGCTCTCAGGTCTCCTCCTTGCTCTCAGGCCTCCTCCTTGCTCTCAGGCCTCCTCCTTGCTCTCAGGTCTCCTCCTTGCTCTCAGCCCTCCTCCTTGCTCTCAGGTCTCCTCCTTGCTCTCAGGTCTCCTCCTTGCTCTCAGGTCTCCTCCTTGCTCTCAGGCCTCCTCCTTGCTCTCAAGACTCCTTCTTGCTCTCAGGTTTCCTCCTTGCTCTCAGGCCTCCTCCTTGCTCTCAGGCCTCCTCCTTGCTCTCATGTCTCCTCCTTGCTCTCTGGCCTCCTCCTTGCTCTCAGGTCTCCTCCTCAGGTCTCCTTCTTAGGTCTCCTCCTTGCTCTCAGGTCTCCTCCTTGCTCTCAGGTCTCCTCCTTGCTCTCAGGCCTCCTCCTTGCTCTCAGGCCTCCTCCTTGCTCTCAGGCCTCCTCCTTGCTCTCAGGCCTCCTCCTTGCTCTCAGGTCTCCTCCTTGCTCTCAGGTCTCCTCCTTGCTCTCAGGCCTCCTCCTTGCTCTCAGGCCTCCTCCTTGCTCTCAGGCCTCCTCCTTGTTCTCAGGCCTCCTCCCTTGCTCTCAGAACTCCTCCTTGCTCTCAGGTCTCCTCCTTGGTCTCAGGTCTCCTCCTTGCTCTCAGGTCTCCTCCTTGCTCGCAGGCCTCCTCCTTGCTCTCAGGCCTCCTCCTTGCTCTCAGGACTCCTCCTTGCTCTCAGGTCTCCTCCTTGCTCTCAGGTCTCCTCCTTGCTCTCAAGTCTCCTCCTTGCTCTCAGGTCTCCTCCTTGCTCTCAAGCCTCCTCCTTGAGAGCAAGGTCTCCTCCTTGCTCTCAGGTCTCCTCCTTGCTCTCAGCCCTCCTCCTTGTGCCCAGCCCTCCACCTTGCTCTCAGTCCTCCACCCTGCTCCCAGTCCTCCTTGCTGCCAGCCCTCCTCCTTGTGCCCAGCCCTCCACCCTGATCTCAGTCCTCCTCCTAGCTCTCAGTCCTCCTCCTAGCTCCCAGCCCTCCTCCTAGCTCCCAGCCCTCCTCCTAGCTCCCAGCCCTCCTCCTAGCTCCCAGCCCTCCTCCTAGCTCCCAGCCCTCCTCCTAGCTCCCAGCCCTCCTCCTAGCTCCCAGCCCTCCTCCTAGCTCTCAGTCCTCCTCCTAGCTCCCAGCCCTCCTCCTAGCTCCCAGCCCTCCTCCTAGCTCCCAGCCCTCCTCCTAGCTCTCAGTCCTCCTCCTAGCTCCCAGCCCTCCTCCTAGCTCCCAGACCTCCTCCTAGCTCCCAGCCCTCCTCCTAGCTCCCAGCCCTCCTCCTAGCTCCCAGCCCTCCTCCTAGCTCCCAGCCCTCCTCCTAGCTCCCAGCCCTCCTCCTAGCTCTCAGTCCTCCTCCTAGCTCCCAGCCCTCCTCCTAGCTCTCAGTCCTCCTCCTAGCTCCCAGCCCTCCTCCTAGCTCCCAGACCTCCTCCTAGCTCCCAGCCCTCCTCCTAGCTCCCAGCCCTCCTCCTAGCTCCCAGACCTCCTCCTAGCTCCCAGCCCTCCTCCTAGCTCCCAGCCCTCCTCCTAGCTCTCAGTCCTCCTCCTAGCTCCCAGCCCTCCTCCTAGCTCCCAGCCCTCCTAGCTCCCAGCCCTCCTCCTAGCTCCCAGCCCTCCGCCTAGCTCCCAGCCCTCCTCCTAGCTCCCAGCCCTCCTCCTAGCTCCCAGCCCTCCTCTTTTTGCTATCAGCCCTCCTCCATACTCCCAGCTTTACAGACAACAATTACGGAAAACACAAGACTTTGCGGCGACTAGACTTCATCAGCAAACAAATACATACAGAAAACACAACATATAAACATGGGGAATACACTACAGTGACTACATGAAGGGAAAAGTGGGATGAGAGTCATGGACAGATGAAAATATGAGAACACTGAACACAAAATGTAAAGCATAAGACCAACGGTGTTCTGTGGTCATATGATGAAAAGAGCGACATTTGAGAACATCACAACGACTAGAAATATCAGCGAGAGAAGAAGCAAATGCAGACCGAGAGACATGATGCTGGGTGGCCTAATAGATGGCTTGGAGGAATTCCATCAATAGAACTGATGCAGAACACCGAGGATCGAGATCTATGGAGAGACATGAACGTTTACACCACATTGCAAAGCACGTGATGATAATGAGTATGTTGATGCTATGATAAGGAGCCGGTCTCTGTGGCGAAGCTGTTACGAACGCGATTCGTAATCCCGTGTACCCAGGTTCGAAACACAGCGGTGCTGGTTTCTTTTCGAAAAAGAAAGACGCTTGACGGTCGTTCAAAAAGCAATGGTAAAGAACTGAACGTAAAACTTACCCAGGAATCACGAACAGCCAAATTGCTGGGGTTGACTGCTTCTTGCTGTCCTTGTGAAGGACATGCAACTAACTTTTTTTAATGATAAGGTGGGGTGGATAGTTCCCTTCGTCGCCACCCCTCCTTCATAGATAATTCCCATAAAATTATAAAAATGTCGACGTATCCAGGCTTAGTGAACTCCAAAACCGTCCTGACTTCAAAAAACAATTCTCACAATGCATGACATTAAACCTTTTTACGCATCTAAAATATTTCAGTTTCATTATTTTTGTTTTTTCTTAATAACCAATCTTCTTTAATCTTAAGATTCAATAAATCTGTTTGTTTTCCTTTCCGTCCAATGAATTTTCAATACACTTCTGTAATATGCAAAATTATTGTGTGCTTTTCATCTGATTTGTTAAACATCCAAGTTTCGCACACGCATGTTAACACGGGTAATACGCATACTCTTCGTATTTTCAATGTTGCTGTTTTGTGTATTCCAAACCATAGAGGTTTTATTTGCTGTAGTTTGTGTTGAGCAATGTTTGATCGTCTTTCAAATTCTACAAGACCATATTATTGTCATTTAGCGTAAACAGTTCCCTTTCCCTCAGACTGTTAAAAAGTTAGCCGCATATCTTTTACAGGACGTCGTAGTCAACACAGCATTTTTTGCTGTTGTGATCTCTTGGCAAGTTTATGTTCAGTAGTTTGCCATTGCTTTATGAACGACGGCTCCCATACCATTTCGCAAAACAACCAACGCAAGGCGGTCTGATGTAAATCGTTCGCAGCTGTGTTTCGAACGCATCTATGCGGGATTACAAACTGCGTCCGGACCCTTCGCCACGGAGCAGGCCATGCATACTTTTTTACTTAGAGAAATTTATAATATACATTTTCCCCTCTTATCATTGAATTGAAATCTGATGACCATAATAGGGGTTTAAAAGGTGACAGGGTCGACTTCCTTGCATCGCGTTTTATCCTGGTCTCTTTCCGTAGGGTGAGCTGTCGAAAGCACAAAAGCACAAATCCCGGAGTTCCACCGAATCCCCCTGGAGTCTCGAGAAAATTGCACTTGTGAACCGAACGACGTATCCCAGGATCGAACCCACGACCTTCGGAAGGTCAGACGGGTACGGCAAACACTTCGCCACGGAGACTCCAATCTGTTGACAATAAAATATCTCAAAAGTTGAAAGGTTTTCTAAAATGGCAAAATGGTTCATTTCATTGCACCGGGTCTTATCATTTATGACCCAGTACCTTTCCGCAGAGCGGTCTGCCGAAAGCGTCACACTGAGCATAAGTTCTGTAGCTCCAGGGACGACCCCGGGAGTCTCCTAGAAAATTACACCCGTGAAACGAATGGTGGAGAGGTATCTAACACCTATGGAGGAAAGATGACCAACCTAGACCTAATCTGGAGCTGCATCAGAAGGACAGTCTATACTGAAGTCCTTCTCGGGGCTCTGACGACCTGAACCCCAATGCATCAAACTTATGAATCCAAACCAAGTTTTCCAGAAGATGTGTACGTTGAGGATTTGTACAAAATAGAGCAGCATGGAATACTTCCCACTGATCCTGCGATCACATGTCTATAACGATGTGAACAGTTACGAATTTCACATATACTCGATGACATACTTTTAATGACCTTATCAGATAATTCCTGGGTATTAGATCGGACGTCTAATCGCCTCGAATAAGGATGAAACACTGAAGAGGACCCAAGTGCTCGTTGCGCTTTTTAAAACAACAATCTCTCGGCAGTTGAAATCGACAACATCGGACCCTTTAGGGCACTTCCTGTGGTAAATTTCAAAGACAAACTCTGTCCACAAAAAATACTTGTATGATCGCCAATGCTACGAAAATACCGTTCTGGGCTTATCCTTGTGGGATCGTTGAGTAAGCCACATGAGCACTTCTAGAGATATTGGTGTCCAATGGAAGTGATCGCTAGTAACAACATCAAATTAATAATTTATATTGCTACGAGTATCCTTGAGTGGCACGTGAGCACTTATAGAGACATATGTGTCCAATGGAAGTGATCACTAAAAACAAATTCAAACTAATCATTTATCTTGTTTTCTTTGGGTGGCGACTTGAGCACTTATAGAGATATAGTGTCCACTGGTAGTGATCGATAGAAACAAAACCAAACTAATAATTTATTTTGTTATCCTTGAGTTCATACTTATTTCCATGTCTGTTAACTTTTCCAGATGCCTCCCCATTGTCAAACAGCAACAGCAGTGACTGCCCCAAGGGCTGGTACCAGTACGAGCAGTTTTGCGTGACCCGTGGGGAAGGCTCCTCTGACCGGGATGTGGCCGAGTATTGCGACGGCTTTGGTGGCATTGGCATCAAAGGTCTATGTATAATTAGTAAGTCCATGTTTACTTTATCTAACCAAATATGTATATTTCATACTCACATGTTAGTATACATACCCATATGTTTAGTTTATTTACTAAAATGTCTTTTTACATAACCACATGTTTAGATTATATATTCAAATATTTTGTTTGCATACAAGTTGGTTGCATGTTCTCTATAGGACTCTATAGGATCTCAAACGCGGAATACGGGATTGCGAATCGAGTTCGTTACCTTTCGCCACAAACGGACGGCTTCGTTTACATATCCAACTGTTTAGTTTGCATAAACACTTGTTTAGCTAATATACCCAAATGTTTAGTTTACATGCTGAAGTGTAATTGGCATACCCACATGTTTAGATCATATACTTAATTATTTAATTTACTGACCCAACTGTTTAGTTTACGTACCAAAATGTTAGCTAATACAGTCAAATGTTTAGTTTATATACTCTCAGGTTTAGCTGATATACACAGATTTGAGCTTACATACACAAGATGTTTATTTACAAACCCAAATAGTTAGTTTACACACGCAAAAGCTTATTTTCCCAAACCCCAAACATACTTTTCTGCACTCTACCGGGATAGAAGAAGAAGTATACTTTGGTTTGATTAATCCATATGATAATTAATATCAGCTTGTGAAGTTTCAAACGTGATTCCCTATCGAATTCATAAATTATAGACCCGGGTATAATGAGGAAGGGCTGCCTATCCCAGCGCTTTCACATCCGAGACATTTCGCAAACCTCTGATAATTATGGTAGTTGATGTTAGTTGATGGTGTTGCATTCTAACGACATGGCCAAACCACTTGATCTTCTGTCTTTAAGAATACGCCCAAAAAGAAAATGCATTGACGACATCAACGACATTGTACAGTCACTAGGAATGACACTATACAGTGCCGTCCATCGGGCGCTGGAGCGCAAATTATTCCTCCCCATAACGCATGACGACAGAAGTGGAAGATGATGATGATGGTGATGATGATGATGGTGATGATGATGATGATGATGACGACGATGATGATGATGATGACTGATAATTATCCGCTAGCCGGCACTGTGGCGAAGGGGTTACGAACGCAATTCGCAAATAAAAGCTACAATGCTGAGGTTGATTGCGACCTGCATAAAGAGCATACAATTATCTTACCCAACGAAGAGCCCAGCATTTGCGTGTGTTATGACTGGGTATGGGGAATGTATACTGTAACCTGGTTTTCAAGTGGTGATAACAGACTTCAAAGTGTAATCCTATATTAGTTGTGGACCAGGGGTAGGGTTTTCCTCTTGCTATGATATTTTACTGTATCCCTAGCAATAGGAGATAACCTAACTCCATGGCAAACAATGCAAGGGGGACCATTAATGGGGGATATTAAGAGATAGTTGGTTAAAGTGAGTAAGTGAGTGGCACCTTGCAGTCTTGACAGACCAAAGTATGTGGATTGAATTTGGCCAAAATTCCATCTCACAATGCCTGGGCAGAGCTTCACAGAACATGTGGTGCCCAAACGACATGTTCCCTCTCTCGGCCTTGCCTTGTTTGATCCAGAAGAAAGGGTAACCAGTACGTCTGGAACAAGGTAGGCTGCTGACGCTGGCGGCTCGGCGTCAAACCTCCGAGACCTCGTAGTTGGTTAAAGTAACTAACAGATACCTACATATGTTCTGGAAATTAACTACGAGAGAGAGAGAGAGAGAGAGAGAGAGAGAGAGAGAGAGAGAGAGAGAGAGAGAGAGAGAGAGAGAGAGAGAGAGAGAGAGAGAAATTGAGAAAAAGAAAGGACATAGTGAAGAGAGAAGAGAGAGGAGAGAAAAAAGAGAGATATGAGTGATGGAGAGTGAAAACAGTGTGAAGCGAGGTAACAGCGAGAATAACAATTAAAACAAATAAAACGTGAAAATAAAAATAAAAATGGAAAAGAAAGAACCCTTGGGAGAAAGAAGATAGGGAAAAAGAAAGGAGAGCGGGACAAGAGATTAAATGGGAAAGGGATAGACAGACAGACAGAGCAAGGTAGAGAAATGTGTAACTATCAATTAAAAAATAATGGCATGACAGTGAGATAAAAATGACACGTAAAGTCAATTAATTAATCGAAATAAACTGCCAGCACGGTGACCAAAAACTACTAACAGAGTTAGCGGTGCGGGGTATTAAATAATGTGATAATGAATAATCCTTTAATGTGTACGATTCTCGTTTTTTTTTATGACGATTGCGCAGCTTCTGTTCGCACTGTTGATCGTAAAGTGTTTTGTGGAAAGTTCACAAGAAATGATGATTAATACAGTGTATTTTTTTTTCAATCTGTAAAATTCACTTCAACAATGTGCATATTCTTTGCAGGACACTGTCATCAACCTCAACACCAGGTTGGTGTACTAGGCAATTTGACATTCAGTAGTTTGTCATTGCTTTCTGAACGAGAAGTCAACGTTTAAGTCCAACTGACCGGTGTAGGGAATGCACCCAATACCCCGTCGTCAGCGCAAAGGACGTTTAAGAGCGAACGCTCTTAATATTTCTGCCTCTGTAAAATACACTTCTAGTAAAAATTAAAACAATTCACCAGAAAATTCAGAAAGAAGGAACAAGTGGACTCGCCACTAAAACAAACATATACACTCTGGGATTAGTAACATTAGAGAGACGCCGGCTTAAATAATACGGTTGCGCAACAAATAAAACATATAACCTACAGTGACAAATATGTTAAGAATATCAGTGACAAAGTAGGTCAGCATGAGCAAATGGATAAGAGTGCTCGCTCTTTAACTTCCGGTGTGCTGATGCCCAGGTAGGGAGTTCAACCCCTACACCTGTCAGTTGGAGTAAAATGTTGACCTCTCGTCCTTGACTTGGGACGTAAATTACCAGTACCTCTGAAGTCGGAGTGGTTTCGCCTGATGGCGAGGGACACTATTATTAGGGAAGGCTAATCCACACGCAAAATGTGGTCCAGCACTACTAGAAGTAGTGTGTATGGACTACGCTTGAGTTGACAGCGAGCGAGTGTAAATAAATAAAAAATAAAACAAATAAACACACAATTAAAAAAGCAAATGTAAAGAAAAAATGTCAGGGACAGAGAAGAAAGTAACGCTGTGGTATTGTGATCTGCAATTGATGTACCATCATTTATCAAAACCGTTGCAAGTGATACACCATCACTTATCAAAACCGTTGCAAGTTATACACCATCACTTATCAAAACCGTAAGAAAAGACAATGAATTTGTTAGGTCATTTCAAAAGAAGCGGTGAAATAGAGCAATTAGCCAATTTGGAAAATACTAGGCAAACGAAGCAGAGAAAGGTAAATACGGATGGATTATGTGGACAGCTCAACAATAGTATAAGTAAGACCAAATCCACCCAACTATCAGACAACAGAGGGAACTGGAGAGACATGATCGCCAATGTCTGTTCCAGCCCAGGAATCCGAAGAAGAAGGAGAAGACGAGACAGAAGAAGTAAGCAAGAAGTAAATGAAAGATTTAATAATAACATTGAATGGGAAATATATCATCAAATCCAGTGGGAGTACGAGTAGTTACTCAAAGTTTCCGAACGCTCCTATTTCAAATAACCACATCGCCCTGTGGAAGGAAGTTATAGTAATTACTGGGTTACAATTCTGCCTATAGTCCAAAGGGGCTGCAGGTGGATAATTAAGACACCTTTCTAAGGAGTGTCTAATTGCCTCGACGATCGAGGTGCACTTGTTGCGATCAGTAGCCTTCTGCTGTGCTTTCTTCTCTGTAGAGTTTATATAACTCCTTCAGTGTCGTCATCTGGTGGCGACAGGTTCCAATCCCCATGTACCAATAGCTTTCAGTCTTTATGCCTAGAGCTCTTCTTACCTTCGATTCTTGTTTCAATTTTTTTTGAAACTTCTTTGAGTAAGTTTATTTCCTTTGGAGAACACACAACACAATCACGGCATTGCTGTTGGTACACTGGTAGATACTGAAATAATACGAAGGCCTGTTTTCTACACAGAGTCCTAATCCCGTGTTCCTATATCCCCCAATGCTGCTGTTGTCTAGTGTATCTCCAGTGCTAATCGACATGTAAGATTTTAAACACAAAAGCCGCAAACAATATGTTACACGATTTATTGCCTGGCATATTTCTCTGCATCTCGTCAGGTGCATATTGCAAAGTTATTTGTCATGTGACGTGAATAAATTAATTATACTTTAGCTTGAACACTAAAAAGCACAGTAACATGCATTGTTCGAATGTGAAGCATTTTATTATCTCCAATGGTAATTTCAAATTTAACATGAACTCTTTCTGTTTCCATAAAACCGGGTAGGACCAGTTAATTGTTAACGCCTCATTATATCTGAGCAATAGCTTACTGGTCGGCGAAGACAGTATACGTAAAGCTTTCTTTGTTAACGTTATGGCCATAGTTTATGAGGAGTTGAGAAATCGACGAGTAAGGGTTTTTATAGCCTTTCGACTACACAGGGATACCTGAAGACAGAATCACTCTCTTTTTCACCCACACCAATATATGTCCGGCTTCTCGATTTTCTAATTGTTCTACGTATGTAAATTGCTTGGCACTTACACTGGAACTGATAACTGCAGTTTAATTTATGATTTAATGTATGATTTTATTAACGAGTATTGCTTATAATGGCATATAGTTCCTTAAACAAAATTGACAAGAGTAACTGCATAAAGATCTGATCAAGGAAACAAGACGGGTGGTTCTAAACAATATGATAATAAAGTAACAGACGAGATAACACGTGATTTGTTATATAATATAATGTCAGGTTGCAGATAGCGGGATTAATCATTAGGTGTAAAGGATGAGAAAACTTACTAAATTACAACTCAAAAAGTGCATTATTTGACACGATTACTATCACACATGCATATTATAGTTGTCATAGTGTATTCCTGATTTCTGGAGCAAATTCTGTTATTCCAATATTAAACACTGCTAAATGTTTGGATTTCATTTTTAGAATTGTACACCTATGAAATGTTGATGTTACATGTTACTTGTTCGTGTTGGCGAAATGTTTATTTTTTAATTATTTTTTTAACACAAAATGGTTTATTTGTATTATAATTGCCGAGATTCCTGTCTGTTCCACTTTTCACATTGGACAGTGGGGAGCATTTTGTGTGATATTCACTGGCACAGGAACGGAGCATAATGGGGACGACCCGTTGCCTTGAAGTTGGAACCTCGACTAACTAATTAACTATAATTATGGTAATATGTTACAGTAACCGAAAATTAAATTTCATTAAAGGAAGAAAATGTATTTATTAAGGTAAAATCAGAAGTCGTGTCATCGACAAGCTTCAGTCTCTGATATACTCCTTTTTCCGTGTCAAACTTATCGCCACTGGTTGTCACTCAGCGACCAATGATCCCAAATCTTCTTCTATGCAAGTGCTTCCTAGAAGGGGTTATTAATACACTTGAATGCTATCTGGGAAGCTTTCACACATGCATAGATCAGACTCGGCAGCGCCGTGGCGAACACATTTGTCCATTGACCTGGTAGTTACCCTCTTCGAAGCGAGAAATTGTTTCTACTTTACCTGAGCTCCCAGGTCGACCGAGCTGCAAATGGGTAGCAGAAAATTTTCTACGAAATAAAATCGATCGGCTGATATTGCACCATATACCCAATAACCTGGTGGCCTGGATACGGGTTGTGTACTCAACTTACAGTGAATATGGTGTCGAAGGTTAAACGTGTTTTATATCTTGAAGATGTCTGACAGACAGTCGCGTCCCTTTGATGCCAGATACTTAGCTTCTGACATTCTGAGTACATGAAGATGATTCTGATCTTCTTATCTCAGGCATCACTTCTCAGCCACTCGGCTGTGGTTTGATTCTACCTCGTTGAGAACATCTCCTGGCCTAGTTATTCTTTCTCTTTTCCTAAACCAAACGTGCGGTTAAGTATAGGGGTTGGAAGCTTAAGCTTGCGCCACAACGCCAAACATGTTGCCTAGGTTGCCTCGTATTCGTGCTTTTGTGTGTGTGTTAAATAGTTGCATATCCTTTACATAACTCACAGTCAACCTCAGCATTATTTAGCTGTTTGTGATTTCTTGGCAAGTTTATGTTCAGTAGTTTGCCATTGCTTTCTGAGCGACCGGCACTAATACCACTGTATGGAAATCAATGCAAGGTTGTCTGCTTCCAAAACGCCAGCAAGCTGTATTTCGTAATGCCTTCGCCGCTGAAGTACCCTCGATGTTATGTATTTATCGGTTTCTTGGTTTCCCCTGGTTCTATACCCGAATCTTCTTAATTGTCTGCTCTTGGGCGTAGTTGGTCGGGTTTCATTCTTATAAGACATCCTAGCAATATTTAGTTTCCGCTGGTTGAATTAATTGTAAGATGTTACGCCTACCATATTTCTATAATTGTCTCTTCAAGAAAACCTACCATTCTTTCACAATCATTTTCCATAGCGAGAATTCTCTGGTCGGATGTTGATAAGAACCCAGCTTGGCATTAATAACAAAGCATTAGAAGAAACATACATTTTTCCGATTACAAACATCATCTTAGTATCTTTAGGCTTCCTAAAATGTATAATCCATAAGGAAGACCTCAACAACTTGCACATATTATCATGTAAATTCATTTGCCGGTTATATTTTATAAGAAAGCAAAAGAATGGTGGGAACAATTGCGTAAGATATCGAACACACAAAATGAAACAGGTTTTACATAAACACGAAAAACAGACATACCAATTAATATTTTCATCTAGTACCCGTGTTTCTTAGTAAAAGCGTGTCAACTGGCAACTGTTCTCTTTGAAACCCAATAAACATGGACCAAAATCGAGGATATATCAATCTCTGGAGAACGCATTTAGGGCGTCTCAACTTAGGTCACTATGAAGAGATGAAATGATGATGTGAAACCCGTGACTAGACAATAATGATGTGGAACCTATGACTAGACAATCATGATGTGAAACCCTTGACACAATATGCGAAATAAATTTACTTGTATTGATCGGCACTCATAGAATCCAAAGAATGAAGTAGATATTAGAGGACTCAATAGTCCAATACTTTTTCCCAGAAGTAGTCGCGATCACCTGAGTGTCACGTAGATATAAGTGGCCGTCTCAGACACATGTGCACATTTTATTTGTAATATAATTACTATACATAGCTTTGGTTTCTTAAGAGAATGTAAATGTCTGAAACACTTCATCTGATTAACAGGGATAGCAATTTAAAAACAGGTGTAGTTTGAGACGCCATTTGATTTTATGTTTTGTTGTCAGTGGATACAGACGTTGCTTTACGTATTCTGCTATGTGGAAAACACTTCCTCATATAACATATTGATTCACTGCACAAAAATTGGTGAATAATTCTTCATTTTCTGTCATTACCCAAAGTCTGTGTTTCCTCACGATATTTTCATAGCCTGTGGTATCCGATCATATTTTGACACTTAGGTCCCCCATCAAAATTTCAATAATTGTCATTTTTATCAATTATATATATGGTACTTTGGAGTTTCATGTAAAATTTCTCCTTAACTGATTCGTCCTTATTACGTGTGGGTGCGTAACGCTGGATTACATTAGTTGTTTCTGTTATTCTGGGAGTCTCCATGGCGAAGTGGTCACGTCTTCTGACTCAGGCTCCGAAGGTTGTGAGTTCGATTCAGGGCCGCTTCCTTCGGTTCACGAGTGAATTTTTTTCGGAGACTCCTGGGGGTCATCGCTGGAGCTACGGAGTTCGTGCTTTGTACGACGCTTTCCGCGCTGCGGAAAGAGACTGAGTCCGTATAGAATAAACCCGGTGCAATGAAGTCGACCCTGTCGACTTTTTTTCCGTTATTTTTCTTCATTTTTTTTGTTGTGTTTTGTTTTTGTTTTTGTTTTGGTAGCTCTGAATGTTGTAGTTATTATTCTACATCTCACCACTTCCTATTCTATTAGAGTTTTATCAGCCTTTTTATAAACCACTATAGGGCAACCCCTTGATTGTGAGGGGCATTTCCTCTGCGGAACCTGACAACAGCCTCGTTTCGGCTGTGTTTAACAGTTTTCGGATGGTCCCTTCCGTCTTGATTTGCTTAATCCCAAAATGTTAATCTTATAATATTTCATGATGTGTTAGGTCTTAGTCAGATATGACTGAGCTACTGTATGACAGTAGGCGGTCTACCTGCTTTCTGTGCTTTCTGTTAGCGCCGAATGTTGAGGCGGCGATTCACCAAACCCGACACCCCACATTGTGCCAATGGCTTTGGGCGGAGGAGTGCAATCGGGAGGGTTGTAGTCTTACTCTAGTGCGAGGAAATGCAACCTAACAACTAAATGTCATGACAGGGCAGATCAGGTCCTAAGCCTTAGTTGGCAACTGTTCTAGGACGGACGGAAGCTCCGACAAGCGAACAGTTAGAGCATTGCTTTGCTGATCCGGCAGCATTACAGCTTGTCTTGTTCCAGACGTCTTGTTGTTACCTTTCCTCTGGAGTAACGTAGCTAGACAGGCCGAGAGTGGGATCATGCTGCAGGGCAACGCATGGTCTCTAAATTCAGCCCAGGATTTGTGTTATGGAAAGGTAAAACTCCATTTTATAAACTATCATATGTCAAGACGGCAAGGTGCCAGTCAGTCAGTCAATATTTCATATCCCTTACCATTGCTCTGTCTGCCCCAGTTCATTCTTAGTTCCAACATTTCTAGTTCTGGTTTGAGGATTTTTCTAAGTGGGGTAAGTCGGCGATCCAAACTCCATTGCGGCTTTTTAGACATCGTTTCGTATTTCTTCTAGAAGAGCCTCCTGCCATCTTGGTTGGCTTTGTTTTTCTTTTCCTTTCTTTAGACATAATCACGGTTGCCTGGTTTTTAAAGATATATTTGTGTATATTATGGGGAAGCCAGCCCCACGCCAACCCTACTTAGTCGCCTATTACGACATGCATGTAGATTACAGTTCTGTGCTTCCCTTATAGACCCTATGTAACACCCGGCGACAATTATGTATGGAAAGAGACCCGTTTTTACTCCTCGAGACGTTGCTAGTCACATATTTGATAGTCCAATCGGAACTTGGAGGGTCATGCGATCTTTACTTCTACCTTTACTTCCCAAGACATGTTGGTACCCATTTTTAACTGTTTTAGACATGGGGGAGGGGGGGGGGTGCTCAGGTAATACTGCCTCTGGGTGGGATTCCAACAGATTGCCACGGGGTCAGAAGGGCAAGTCTGCTATTATCCCCAGCGACGCCACGGCTCCCGATGATTATTTATTATGAATTACTTAACAAACATCCCGCCTACTGACAATATAAATTACGTGTAACCCAATATCGACCTGCCAAAGCAAGGATGTTTGATCTTTTTACGCGTTACTTAACAATGTTTTGCGGTTCCACTGCATTGTCAACTCTACGCATCATTTGCATTGTTATAGGTGCTTTGTACTGTCCGTTTCTGGAGCTTTTATTGCTTACACCTCTTGCACTCTGGGAAATAACATCGTTCTATTGTACTGCTGACAGTCCCACTGACACTCTTGTGTTCTCTTCTGTGGCACTCACGGTAACTACTTGTTTTGTTAATTTTATCAAAAACTGCACCGGAACTCCGATCGATACGGTTAGTGCGGAATGTTCATTGAGTTGTCACTTCAGTCAACATATTTAGGGGCGTATATACACACAGCGAAAGTTTGCACTGGGGTGTCACTTTTCATTCAAAGGAAAGTGTAAATTTAACAATCAAAACATCTCGTGCAACAAAACGTACCAATTAATTACCGTTAATGAACATCTGCATACAAATAAGAAGCTGACAGACGCGTAATTCGTTTCGACTCTGTGTTACCAATGCCAAACATGGGCAGTTCTAGAAACTAGAACATCCCATGTGGAATGAGTAACTGCAAAAGTAAGAAGAGATAGAAAGACCAATGAGAAACTGAGAACACGTGTACATTTTGATACCACTTATTTCTGACTTTATGCAACACCAAATAATTAAATGGTTCGGACATTTACTAGAATGGAACAAGATCAATATAGGCTAGAGAGTCCTACATGAGAACTGTCGTGATACAAGGGATAGAAGACAACCTAGGAAGAGTTGGCTAGATGTCGTAAAAGAGGCATTCAAGAAATGAAATTTGACGTTAGTACAAGCAACAAGACAAGAGAAACAGAGAAAATTACATCTCTCTCTCTCTCTCTCTCTCTCTCTCTCTCTCTCTCTCTCTCTCTCTGTCTCTCTGTCTCTCTGTCTCTCTCTCTGTCTCTCTCTCTCTCTCTCTCTCTCTCTCTCTCTCACTCTCTCTCTCTCTCTCTCTCTCTCTCTCTCTCTCTCTCTGCGACGCTTCACAGCAAAAGCAGTAGGACAAAAGAAGAATTAAAATCTGTATATTTGGCTTCACACTTGTATTCGTAGCAATTGTTTACTGTGACGTATTGCAATCTCGTTTCTGTGCGTGGGTAGATGAACTGTTACTATAGGAACACATGGGAGCAGCGGTAGAGTAGTGGCTAGACGCTCGGCTGCCGTCCCGGCGGGCATGGGTTCCATCAGCAAACTAGACCTGGCCAAGTCAGCCTAAAATGGCTACAAGGAAATATCTTGAGAATTAAAGGCCGCAGGCGCATTACTGATCATATCACTCATTCCAACGTCGATTGGTTGTTAAACATATGAGACCAGAACCATATGCCCAGCGCGTCTTACTGCATGAATAGAGTTCCTTTTCTATTGTGCTTTTCTTATAAGAACACATAAGTAATCTGATGGTAGGTAGATTCTGTCCATGTTCACTTCTAGAAGAGACATCTATAGTACTCATGTATGAGTCGACTGCTGAGCTCTGCTAACGTGAATGGCGGAGATTAAACTATTCTATTTCTGAGCATCAAACCTGGGTACAGAGTGTTGGTAGGTGAGTGCACTGACCACTAAACTCCCACCGCTTTAATATGAGTTAAAGAAACGTGTAAACTACTGATTGATTGGGAGAAATTGCATTTTACTCTACACAATCTTTCCTTGGAGGGCCATGCCATGTAGTTTACTACTCGATAAAAGATTAGTCAGGTCTTAGTCAGATATGACTGAGCTACCGTATAACAGTAGACGGTACTACCTGCTTTCTGTTAGCGCCGAACGTTGGGCGGTGCTTACCAAACCCGACACCCCACATTGTGCCAACGGCTTTGGGCGGAAGAGCGCAATTGGGAGGGTACAAGCCTTACCCTGGTGCGAGGAAATGCAACCTAAAGACAAAATGTCATGGCAGGGCAGACCAGGCCCTAAGCCTTGGTTGGCGGCTGGTCTAGGATCGAAGCTCCGACAGGCGGACAGTTAGAGCATTGCTTTGCTGATCCGGCAGCTTCTGCAGCTTGTCTTGTTCCAGATGTAGGGGTGTTACCTTTCCTCTGGAGTGAACTAGGCAGGCCGAGATAGGGATCATACTGCATGGGCAACGCATGATCTCTATATTTTAGCCCAGGCTTTGTGCTATGGAGAGGCAATAACTCCATCCCTGGTCTTAACTGGTCTCGGAATCAAAGCGAGAGGCAACTGTTACGGGTTATAAGTCCCTGTCAATTGGTGTAGACATGGGGCGCCACGCGTTGCCTCTGATGGTGGGAGACACCTACGGGTGTCACTGATCAGCTACCGCCCGCCTCAAGCTGGGCAGCCCCCGGCCAATTGGGTGCTGATCCGCCACAGCCTGCCTGCTTCAATGGGTGCTTGGGGCTAGGACAAAATCTGAATCGCAGGCTGTAAAACCAATGCACCAGGTACAAATAAAAATAAAAATAGAAACCTCAAGCTACGGCTTGCAACCTGGAACGTGAGAACCATGTGTCCAGGATTTTCCACTGACTTGACCAACATTGACGATGTGAGAAAAACGGCTGTGATTGATGCCGAACTCAATCGTCTTAACATTGATATTGTTGGCCTGCAGGAGACTCGCCTCGCTGAGGAAGGATCACTCAGGGGAAACAATTACACCTTTTTTTGGAAGGGTAGAGGGCAGGCAGAAAAAAGGCAACACGGTGTGGGCTTTGCAGTGAAGAATTCGCTACTGGGAATGATTGAAATTCCAGCAGGAGGAAATGAAAGACTATTATCCCTGCGCTTGGCAACCTCTTGTGGTTTTGCCACCATTATTACTGCATATGCACCGACACTCGATTCCTCTGATGATGTGAAGGATTCGTTCTATGAGGAGTTAGACTCCGTGATCAAGGCAGTTCCAAAATCTGACTACATTTATATGCTCGGTGATTTCAATGCTCGTGTGGGCAAGGACTCGAGTTCATGGCCAGTGTGCCTTGGAAAATACAACATCGGTCGCATGAATGAAAATGGGCAAAGGCTGCTGGAGCATTGCACCAGTAATGACCTATGTATTACAAACTCCTTTTTTAAAACAAAAGAGATGCATAAGGTCACATGGAAACATCCAAGATCCGGCCATTGGCACCAGCTGGACTTCATCATCACACGGAGACAACATCTGAACCATATATCATTGACTCGAAGTTACCACAGTGCTGACTGTGATACGGATCACTTCTTTGGTTGTTGCAAGGGTTAGACTGAGACCAAAGAGAATCTACACAGCTAAACACAAATCTAGCCCCAGGATTAATATTATTAACACTCACGATCCTGACAAGTGCTTTTAGTTTCAACAGCAACTTGAAGACGCTTTCACTGATACACCAGAAAATTGTACAGTAAATGAAAAGTGGGGTCAACTTAAGGAAACTCTTTATAAAACTGCCGTAGTGGTTTACGGCACTGTGGATCATAAGAGGCAGGACTGGTTTGCGGCAAACAGCGAGACTCTGCAGCCCTTGATTGATAAGAAGAAGATAGCTCTCTTAAGAAACAAGGAAATACCAACGCGTAACACTCTGAGTGAGCTAAGGCAAGCTAGGAAGGATGTGCAAAAGGCTGCCAGGCAGTGTGCAAATGATTATTGGATCAAGTTATGTGAGTCCATTCAAATCGCAAGTGATAAGGGAAACATAAGAAGCATGTATGAAGGAATAAAGAAAGCCTGTGGTCCAGTGATCAAAAGAAGTGCACCATTGAAAACCTTGACTGGAGAAATCATCACTGATAAGAAACAGCAGATGGACAGATGGGTAGAGCACTATTTGGAGCTTTACTCAAGTGAGACCAAAATAGCGGATGATGCCCTCAACGCCATAGAGGCTCTACCAATTCTTGACCACCTGGACACACTTCCCACCATAACAGAAGTTAAGTGTGCTATAAATGAACTTGCATCTGGCAAGGCTCCAGGTAAGGATGGGATTCCAATAGAGGTTATCAGGAGTGGGCAAGACACACTCACTCTACAGATCCACCAGCTAATAGAGCTATGCTGGCGAGAAGGACAAGTCCCACAGGATTTCAAAGATTCAAGCATCATAACACTGTACAAGAACAAGGGCGATCGGAGCGACTGCAACAACTATAGGGGTATCTCACTTCTGTGTATTGTTGGAAAAGTATTTGCCAGAATTGTTCTGCGCAGACTTCAAGTCCTAGGAGATCAAGTCTACCCCGAATCACAGTGTGGCTTTCGACAGAACCGGTCTACTATTGATATATTCTCATTGCGACAAATGCAAGAAAAATGCCGTGAACAGAATCAAACAATGTTTATTGCCTTCATCGACCTCACAAAGGCATTTGATTTGGTCAGTCGTGAGGGTCTGTTCAAGGCACTAAAGAAGATTGGCTGCCCACCAACTCTTCTGTCCATTGTGGAATCGTTCCACACAGGCATGAAGGGTATAATCAAGTTTGATGGTGCAACTTCTGAAGAGTTTGAAATCAAGAGTGGAGTTAAGCAAGGTTGTGTACTAGCTCCCACCCTCTTTGGAATATACTTTTCACTTCTACTGAAATATGCCTTTCGTGATCAGGATGGTGGTATATACATTCACTCACGCTCAGATGGCGGCCTCTACAATGCTCAGAGATTGAAGGCCAAGACCAAAATTAGGAGGGTACTGATCAGAGAGTTGCTTTTTGCAGATGATGCTGCAGTTACGACCCACTCTGAGGAAGAATTGCAATGTCTACTATCTGCATTCTCCAATGCTTGTTCTGAATTTGGTTTAACAATTAGCAAAAAGAAGACACAGATTATGTCACAAGGTGCACATGGGGTACCATCAATCTTTATTGACGACGCCGAACTAGAGATGGTAGACCATTTTACATATCTAGGATCAGTGGTAAATAGCAAATTATCCCTAGATCAGGAAATCAACATCCGGATTGGTAAGGCAGCAACAACAATGAACAGGTTAAGAAAAAGAGTCTGGGAGAACAGGAAGCTTACTGCCAAAATAAAAATCCATGTCTATCAAGCCTGTGTCCTTAGAACACTTCTTTATGGCAGTGAAACCTGGACAACTTACTTACACCAAGAGAAACGTTTACACAGCTTTCATATGCGGTGTCTGCGAAGAATTCTTGGTATTAAGTGGCAAGACAAAATCACAAATACTGAAGTATTGGAAAGATCAGGTTGTGTGACGGTTTATTCCATGCTCAGTCTTCGTAGACTTAGATGGATAGGACATCTTAGGAGGATGGATGATGGTAGAATACCAAAGGACATCATTTTTGGTGAATTACAGATGGGTAAGAGATCTCAGGGTCGGCCTCTACTACGATACAAAGATGTGTGTAAGCGGGACATGATTGATACAGGCATTGATAATGCACATTGGGAGCAAGTCGCCGCTGAACGTGTTGCATGGAGGGCAAACATCAGAAATGGAATAAAGACAAAGGAGAAAATTATTGCAGATAAGTCACACACCGAGCGTATGAGACGTAAGATGGTGCATGATGATGGAAATGACCACATGTTCACATGCACCCACTGTGAACGGACATTTACCGCGCAAATTGACCTTTTCAGTCACATGCGCTACCGCAATAGGTAAAAGTTATTATGCCTTTTTAAAGCACAAACTATCGTCTGTCAAGACGGCAAGGTGCCAATGATGAAGAGATTAGACAAAGTTGCACATCAAGTCGCATTGATCCCCAACGTTTTTGGTTGTTTTGTGATTTACTAGGCAATTTGTACGTTCAGTAGATTCCCATTGCTTTCTGAACGACCGGCGCTCATGCTATTGAAATCAACACAAGACGCCTGCTTCCGAATAGTCGACAATGATTGCAAAACCCAGTTTATATTCCTGAATGGAATGTTGATTTAAACATCACAAACATACCCAATATTCTTCTTCTTCTTACGTTCTGTCTCAGACATTCACTCTATTTTCCTATACGAATCTAGGCCTTTGTTCCAGAGATTGTGAGACTTCCTATAAATTTCAAGCATGGCGTCTCGTACAAGGCTAGAACTATGCTGTAGAAGCTCTAAAGCATACACCTGTAAAGTACGCTTCGCTGTTATCTCAACCTGTTTACATACATGCTGAACCAGTTCTCGTTTTCAATAGACAATTCAAGTGACTTAAGTACTTCCGTTGACCTCTACCCAAATGAACTTTTCTTATTAGACAAGAGGATCGACTTTAGTACCGGGTACTATCGGTACCGGGTTTTATCCCATATGGCTCGGTCTTTCTCCACAGAGCGAAATGTTGCACAAAGTAGGAACTCCAGTCATCAATGGTCTTTGAAAAAACACTCACCCCTGAACCGAATGGCGGAGTTTGGGAAACAAACCCTCAAGCGCTGGAGCTCGAGAACTGCCTCTGCACCACCATTAACTATTCATACCTTGTCTTACCTGTCTGCATCTAGAATTGTCATTCTTAATGAAGGACGCTTAGACACATCTTGAGGATATGAGGCTCGCTCTATATTTTTAAAGACTAATCGGCACTCCATAGACAATGTGATCAATATCAGTTCGGATGTCTTTACTTCCCAAAACATGTCCTGATACCCGTTTTAAGCAGGAGCCAGGATCAATTGTTTTAAAAATCCCAACTTCTATGGGGATTCTAATAAATGATCACCGGATCAATAGATTATTCTACTTCGTGATCATTGGGCCAATAGATGATTGCAATACATGATCACCGGGTCAAAAGGTGAATGTAGTACATGATCATCGTGTCAAAAGTGGATTCTAATACGTGATCACCATGTCAATAGGTGATCCCGGGCTCAATATGTGGTTCTAATACATTATCCCCAGGATAATAGGTGATTCTAATACATGATCACCGGGATAATAGGTGATTCTAATATATGATCACCTGGTTAATAGATGATTCTAATACATGATCACCGGGATTAAATGTGATTCTAATACGTGATCACCGGGATAATAGATGATTCTAATACATGATCACCGGGATAATATGTGATTCTAATAATGATCACCAGGATAATAGGTGATTCTAATACATGATCACCGGGATTATAGGTGATTCTAATACATGATCACCGGGATAATAGGTGATTCTAATACATGATCACCGGGATTATAGGTGATTCTAATACATGATCACCGGGATAATAGGTGATTCTAATACATGATCACCGGGATTATAGGTGATTCTAATACATGATCACCGGGATAATAGTGATTCTAATACATGATCACCGGGATAATAGGTGATTCTAATACATGAACACCGTGTCAAAAGCTGATTCTAATACATGATTCCTGGTCAATATGTGATTCTAATACATGATCACCGGGTCAACAGGTGATTATAATACATGATCAACTGGTCAATATGTGATTCTAATACATGATCACCGGGTCAACAGGTGATTATAATACATGATCAAATGGTCAATATGTAATTCTAATACATGATCACCGGGTCAACAGGTGATTATAATACATGATCAAATGGTCAATATGTGATTCTAATACATGATCACCGTATCAATAAGTAAGCAAGCTAGCCACTACCACCTCCCCACCATATAAACGAAAGCAGAGGTCGGCAACCTTTCTTGGAGTGCCGTATGGGGGTGGTCGAGAGAGAGGGCAAGGATATGACGGAAATAGAACTTCTTCAAGGTCATTCATTACTGCTATACACTCACCACTCAGTTTACATCAGATTGTGCATTCTTACCTCCAATAACTGACAGCTTTAGTAAGGCATGTCAAAATAAGATTTGCTTTTAAAGAGTCATGTACCCTAATGGAAGGAGCGGCTGGCCGAGTGGCTAGAATGCTGGATTCTTCTCTTCTTCTTCTTCTTCTTCTTCTTCTTCTTCTTCTTCTTCTTCTTCTTCTTCTTCTTCTTCTTCTTCTTCTTCTTCTTCTTCTTCTGCGTTCATCCGGAGTTTTTTTTTTCCGGACGTGATTGTGTTGTGCCTGTTTGCAGCAGAGCTGCATTCTTGCGCCGCTAGGCCGACACATCAGACTTCAGCGCGCATTTGTTGACCGGGTTAATCTTCCCGGGAACCCGGGTTCGAATCCTCGGTAAGATGTGGAGTTTTTTTTTTTCTGTTGCGGACAAAATGAAAACTTTAACCTGCACATATCGCGGCGACTGCACTAGCCAGGCGGCCTTAATTCCTCAGGTTCAAGACGCCCCTGCCATACACCGCAAGGTACTATATTGGCAGTAAATGACAGTTGACAGTACCCTAATGTCATTTAAAAGTCCTTTTCCGTGAGATAATATATTGTATTTCAATCATCTCATAATGCTGCTGGAAATAGTGCCAGGTGTGGCACGCGGGCCTAGGTTGCTGACGCGTGAACTAAAGTATCATTTGATCAATTGTATCTTAATAGAATAACGTTTCTCTTCATTTGACACTTTCGGGATCTATAATACAATTAAAAGAATATAAAGATATCTAAAGCGAGTGTATAGTCGCCACCATTCTGAGGAAATTTGGTTGGCAATAGATTGTGCCAACTTAATATTCATTGAAGACACGCACACACAAAGGGACAATGCACAAAAATTTGCATACAAGACATTAACCTCTATAATACCACAGCTGCTTTTGAAGACAATGTGAATAATATTAGTAATAAAAGCAAAATATGAATGGCAGGAATGCTACAAGAACAGTAACATGCTAACCTAAATGAGGAAGTAGTAGTAGTAGTAGCAGCAGCAGCAGCTGTAGTGCTAACCGATTAAGTCAGATATGTTGACGCGATGTATAACAATCTACATCCGAGTTCGTGCAATCATCTCATAGTTTGTTTCTTGTTTTCTTTTTTCTTTCATTTTTTTTTGCGTTCGCTCGCTGTGAACTCAAGCGTGGTCCATACGCGTGTGCCTCTTCTAATGCACTGGACTGCTTTTTGCTTATGGATTAGTTTTCCCAATTACAAGTGCCCCTCGCCACCAGGCGACCCCACTACGATTTCTTAGGTACGGGTAATTTACGTCCCCATGTCAAGGATAAAAAGTCAACATTTTAGAACAACAGACCGGTGTACGGATTGAACCCGCTACCTTTCTGTTAGTCACCGTTGTGTTGGTGAATGCCGCCACAACTTCCTAGACAACTTAAAATCTACAAACTGTCCAGGCGTGTGGTGTCTTTACACCCCCCCCCCTGCCCCCCCCCCCCACCACACTTTGGAATTATTTCGTTGCTGTTTTAAAACACACTAATCGACGCTCGCTGGCTTCGTGGTTTAGAGGTTATGACTTTTCTCCGTAATCTCGTATACTCTCGTCGGTAACGTGATGACGGTGAGAATCAGCAGTGGTTCGAATCGCATCGGTAACTTACGGGGTGTGTGAGCCGGCCGCTCAGAAAGCAATGGCAAAATACTTAGCGTAATCTTGCCAAGAAATCAACATACAGCTGAAAGATGCTGGTGTTGACAGCGATGTCCTGTAAAGGATATGCAAAAAAAAAAAAAAAAAAAATCGACGCCCGGGCTAGTTACCTGTGAAAGTGAGGGAAAGATTGGTTATCTATTCTTTCTGCTTTCAGACCTACCAAATGTGGCGGCGCTGTCGCATCTTAGACCTATATCAGAAAACTGTCTCGGGACAATTCAATAAAAATCGCCTTTGTCCCGGTCTAGCCATTTGTGTGCATTGTCAAATCCTTCGTTCAGTAAGTAATGATTTCCCCCGCCCTCCTCGCTCTGTAGATTATTTCTTACCGCCAGATAATATCTGCCTAGGCCGTTCTTTATGAGGCGTTAGAAATAATATCCGTTTGATGGAAGGATGTGGAGACAGTGTAGATTGGAAATCCTCAATTCCAGGTTCTAACACGAGGTGTAAACACATAGAGATTACTCTCTCTCTCTCTCTCTCTCTCTCTCTCTCTCTCTCTCTCTCTCTCTCTCTCTCTCTCTCTCTCTCTCTTTCTCTCTCTCTCATGCAAAGGAACACACACATACTCTCTCTCCCTCTCGTTCTTTCTATGTGTGTGTGCCTCTCTCACCGTGTCTCTATCTATCTATCTCTTTCTTACTTTCTTATGCACACACACACACACACACACTATTTCTCCCCCCTCTCTCCCTCTCTCGTTCTCTCTTTGTGGGTGTGTGTGTCTTCTCTCTCTCTCTCTCTCTAAGTATCTGTCTATGTGTCTGACTCTCATGCACAGTTACACACACTCTCCCTCTCTCGTTCTTTCTCTGTGTGTGTATGTGGCCTCTCTCTCCGAGTCTCTGTCTGTCTGTCTCTTTCTCATGCATAGATACACACACACTCTCTCTCTCTCTCTCTCTCTCGTTCTTTATTTGTGTGCGTGTGTGTGTGTGTGTTTTCTCTCTGTCTCTGT
Source organism: Cepaea nemoralis (assembly GCA_014155875.1). Lineage (NCBI taxonomy): Eukaryota > Metazoa > Mollusca > Gastropoda > Stylommatophora > Helicidae > Cepaea > Cepaea nemoralis. The sequence continues at coordinate 565,716 of JACEFZ010019071.1, forward strand.
CTATCTGTCTCTCTGTCTCATGAACATATACACAGCTCTCTCTCTTCCCCTCTCTCGTTCTTCCTGTGTGTGTCCTCTCTCTCTCTCTCTCTGTGTCTCTCTCTCTCTCTCTCTCTCTCTGTGTGTTTATGTCTATATGTCTAGTCTCTCTCTCTCTGTCATGAACATATACACACACTCTCTCCCCCCTCTCTCTCTCTCGTTCTATCTGTGTATGTGTGTGTGTGTCCTCTCTCTCTCTCTTCGTGTCTCCGTCTATCTGTCTCGCTCTCATGCACAGACTCTCTCTCTCTCTCTCTCTCTCTCTCTCTCTCTCTCTCTCTAGACAAGAGGATATGAACCAATTTTAAACATGATATACGTATGCACACTTAAATAGATCACCCTCTTCCCAGGCATACACCCCTCCATTATTGTTCTCTCCAAACTTTCGTGACCTTTCAAGTGACCAAAATATTTCAATGTTCTTTGTATTATCGTCTTTAACAGCAAACCTTCTTCAATATTCATCTCTTGAAATATGAAACCTTAACCACCTTTATAGATAGTTCTCAGAAAATTCTAAACACTGTTCGGTACCAATGTTATTGGTCAGCCATGGTAGGCTTGTGTCTGGAGCACTTACGTGACAGCCTGGTGATCATGAGTTCGAATTCACATCGAGGCGGATTATTCAAACTAACCTGGGTGCCCAGTTTGACCCGGCCTAGAATGTTTATAGAACATGTTCTTGAGAACAAATCCTGGCATTAGTGAGGATTGACCTCTTACTACGATCGTGTTTAGCCAGCACTCTAACCCATGTGCTGTCTTAGCTCTAATACAGATCGTTGGAGCTAATGGGGTTACTTCAACTGTTATTTGACAACCTGCTCTGATTGTTCTTGGTTTACATTGAATGGTAATTATGCCAATCACTATAGTCACTGTCCACATAAAGTTAGTCGCTAATGAGCTGGTAATCTTGGTTAAATAAATCAAATACCTTCTGCCAGCGATAAATTATGCACCGCCAGTTCAACATAAAGCAAGAACTTCCAGTTAGCACCGACTGGACACTTCATGAAAAGCTAACACTCGATGTAGGTGCCCTGTTTGATCATCTTTACCCGCAGCCCCGTTTGATTAAAACGTCACGTCACTAATTGCGCTGTAATTACTGTACCAAAATATCTATTCCAAATGACACAATTCACACTGGACTCTGTATTAAGTTAATATGTTTAATGGATGTGTCCGAGTCAACAGGTCGTGTCAGAAATTCAAACTGCCAACAGGGTTAAACTAACTGATGTCTTGCAGATGGCTTTCTTTCGCATTTCAGAACTTGCAAGCTGTTTCTCTGGGAAAGGGCATATTGTCCGTAGTAATTACATTTCCTAGAAGTGTTGACTTGTCTCCCTGAACCGCCCTTGTGTGAAACAGTCTCCTCCCACTTGGGGCAAAGTCCATCAATGGCAAAGGCTGAACAAACATTTAAATTTCCCAGGTTAAGTTGGAAATGGAAATGTTTCTAAACAGTATCCTTGAGAAAAAGAGACTTAGTTATGCGTTTTTCTATCCGTTTATGCATTTATAAAACTGCATGGTCAAACTCAATGTGAAATTATTGGGCCGACTTATAACAGTATTACTGCCCGGGAGTTGGTTTTATTGTTTTTAAAATAACAGAGATGAAGTGTGCAATGTTAAAACCAGATAGTTTTATTTCTCTCGGTGGCGTGTGGGATTGAGATAATGGCTGTTTTTGAACGAGTTCCTTAGTAACTGAAATAGATCGCTTTTGAGTGAGTTTCTTGGTCACTGAAATAACTATGTGAACTTTTGAACGCATTCCTTAGTCACTGAGTCTGCCTTTGTCGAAGAGAATCATATTGTCCGAAGTATTTGCAGTAAATGTTATATCACATTGTCCAAGTATAGGCAGTCAATGCTAGATCACATTGTCCATGTATGCAGCAAATATTAGACCATATTGTCCAAGTTTGTACTATAGATACTAGACCACATTGTTCAAGTATAAATAGTAAATACTAGATCCTATTGTCCACGTATGTGCACTGGATAATTGATCATATTGTTCCAGTATAAACAGTAAAGTACTAGATCCTGAATGTCCACGTTATGTGCAATGGATAATTGTTCATATTGTTCCAGTATAAACAGTAAATACGAGATCATGCTACAATAGAACATGTACTTTTGTATGGAAATGAAACGTGGACAATGAGTACAGAAGCTGAAAAATATCTAATGGCAGTAGGAAATGTGGTTTCTGAAAAAAATGCAAAGAATACCATGGACAGACAGAAAAACCAATGACCACGTCCTACAAGAAACAAATGAAATCTGTAAACTGATTTTAGAGAAATTAGACGTAATCAGTCTGGGCGCCACTCAACCTGAAGAGGAGAATGCAGGCGGACGATCAATTAGACTGTCACGGGTTCCATCAACAGTTGAATTCTTCGCTGGCTACTGAAGAAGAGGAAGAGGGAGAACGTGTGGGAATGTCCCGAGTTCAATGATGTTGGTTTTTTATTTTATATGTCATGCCTTTCGATCACATAGAATGCATTTAAATAAGAGTATTCTATTTCAGAACGCACCAGCCTCGAAACATCCCCTGACATGGATCTGAATTCTCCTACCTATTCAGAAACGGACAATTTTCTGCCTCCATACCGAGAAAGCGGTCTCCAGGACTATTCCTTGTCGTCAGTCATGGACACAAATATCCAGGACAACAGTGTTGACACAGACGAAGATATGTGTCCGAGAGGCTGGTCACATTACAGAAAGTATGTGTGTCTACAAGCCAATGAGTATTGTGGCCATGTGCAGTCTATTCGACTCGGTGGAGTTCCATGGACTGTGCATTAAACGTAAGTCAGTGTATGGCAAATGTGCCATGAATCATCGTCGTTTCCCTGTCCTGGCTTCTGCGCTACATGTGCAGCAGGATTTTATTGTGCCTTTTCCTCGATACTCTCTCACGCATCCGGTCATCATCTTTGAAGCATAGCATACATCTTTAAAATAAAATATGCCATTTACTGGACACAGCATGTACGGTCCGATGTGTTTGTGTGTTTGTTATTTGACCTATGCTGGTTTAATATAAATTATGAGACCTATGGGGCTATCTCAATGGTTTGATACGAATTCTGTCCGTATTCCTTAGTTGTAGGTTCATGTGTATGATAGACATGACTAATGAAGACACTTTTTTGGAGTGTCTAGTCGGTCATGCGTCGAAGTACGCTTTTTCCTGCAGCGAGGCGTTGTCGCCATTTGAAGGTCACAGGTTCGAATCCCGGTCGGTAACTATAGCTTTCAAATTTTATGTTGTCCAGTGCGTCCTCTAGTCTCTACTTCTTTCTTCTCCTTCTGTGAGCGCAAAACAATACTACGTGTGTTTATTTATGCAACTGTTTCAGTGGCCTCAGCTGGTTCCCAAATTGATTTCCTGTGTAGTTCTCCCTGTTCAAGATCATGTCATCATCATATTCCAATTTCTTCTTCATTCTCTTCCTCTTCATTGTCTTCTTCTTCTTCTTCTTCTTCTTCTCCGATCCTTTTCCTCTTCTTCTTTTCGACGTCCTTTCGACTCCTCTTCCTACTCCTCCTCTTTATTCACTTTCTCATAATCATTCTTCTTCTCCTTCTTCGCCCTCCCCCTTCTCTAGATTGCTAAGTACACACACACACACACACACACACACACACACACAGACACTGAATGTGTAGCCTACTAACTAATACTAAACTTAAAAGCATGTACATATTTTAACATGTCCGTGAACTAGAAGTGGAGTCAATAGACTGTACAACTTGCACTGACATATTATCCTTAACTGTATTCTTGTCTCTCCTATAAAAGCGCTAGCAATGAAAAATGCAAATTCAGAAGAATATGACTGCAGGCAGTTGAGGGCGAGTCTAGAGCCAGGCTTCCCAATACCCAGCCAGCAGTTTGGTTTCAATACGTGCCAAGCACGGCTGTACTGGCAAAGAATGACTCTTCTGATGAGCAATTACTGGGACGTGCAAAAATGTCAATACTCCAACAATACACCCATCCTGGAATGAAGGGGTGAAGATGTGCTGATTAGTGCCATATTTTGCTGGAACAAGCAACTCTCAGAGGAAGCTATTCAAACGTGTGCACACGCGCATGCCCAGTGTGTCATTTCGCGCACGTGAAACTGCGTTGTGATGACGAAGTACACAGCGTTATGAGTGAATCAATGAAATTGAGACGTAGAACCGGTAAGGTGATCTTTACTAGAATACAAGTGACAAAATGAGCGTTGCGGCTAAAGCCTTGGTCGGCACACAAACATACTCTGATACATGAAATAATATAATACATGAAAATATACTGAACATATACATAAAGGTTGCCCGTCTGTCTTGAGGAGCTGCCTCGTTAAAACTCTACAGCTCTATAGCACGCACATCGCACGTAGATAGAATGGAACATGCTGGAAATACGTGCTGAACACGGCATTAGAAGATGGTATGGGGGAGGCAAAAGTGTGGACCCCCCCCCCCCCCCCCCCCCCGATCACATAAAATTGAATGGAGAAGTAATATTGGAAGTGTTACAAATGTAACAATCTCATCACAATAATGAATTGTGTAACTTAATGATCATGTATGCACACTCATGGAGCCTTGGTTATATAGCGACTATTCCGCTTGCGTATCAACAAAGTGGTTCAGAACTCACCTCACGGCAGTGTCAGACTGTTGACCCATTAGCACCGGCTCTAGCAGGGGAGTTTTGACCTGGCCTTCCAGGTCGACCCAGCCTAAACATGTGTACCTTTAAATGTTCTGAGAAGTAAAGTCGGCCGGTAAAATACACCGATCGAGTTCCGATAAGTTGATAAAATTACATGGCTACCACCATATACCCAATATGTCTCAAGGCGTGGAAAAGGGCCCTTTACTTTATCCTACTTACCGGCTCAAGTGCGACCTTTCAATGGTGTCATGCTTTCCAGGACAATTCACATGAAGATTGCCGGTAGCATCATTACATAAAGGACAACCAGCGAGGAAAGGAATCGGCACCTATCTGTTTGTATGAATTTCTTACGCTTCGCGTCAATAATGACAGTTTGTGTAATGGGGATTGCATAACGTGTTGAGCAGGAACAGATACCGTGGTACAGTCATCAGTGTTATAGACCATACTGGACAACAGATGGATTTAAAACCCTAGACATACCGGAGATTTTAACCATTACTAGAAAAGACGTAATATCTGCCTGGTCGCTGCAACAAGTTGTTCAATAACACACACAAAACAACTCAAAGCTTTCCTTCAATGTCGAAGTTAAGCAATATCACTTAAGCATACTCTACATTTTCCTATAGTGTCGTAGTTGTACAATAACACATTAAACAACTGTAAATGTTCCAATAATGTCGAAGTTACGCAATAACTATAAAATCAACTCTATATTATTCTGAAATGTGTAATTTGTGCAATAACACTTAAACCAACTCTAAATTTTTATTCAAATTTGTAAGTTATGCAATAACACACGAACCAACATTATACTATCCTCAGATGTGTAAGTTATATAAAAACACATAAACGCTTCTCCTTCTTCTTTCATTCGCGTGAAAAATGTCTATAACTGCAATGTTGTCTCTTGTATGAATGTAACTTGTCTTTTTTTAGTTTACTCCATATGGTCCATATAGTTTATCTTCCATTGTTGTTTCTCCTGGCCAGAAGGTTTGCCTTGACGTGTCGTATTTTGGGCAGTCTTGGAGTATGTGATCTGCTGTCAGCGTCGCTAATTCACATGTGCACATGGCTGATTCGCCAATCTTTAATTTTGTATGCATGCAGTTGCGTAATCTATTGTGTCCTGTTTGGAGGCAGATAATAATTATTTGTTCTGGTATATCCATAAGGTAGTAGTAGTCTTGAACAATTTGATCATCCTTTTCTTTTGGTGGTATATAATGGCTACATCAGGTTGTCGTTATTCAATTGATCCTCCCTTAGCTAATCGATTAGCTCGCTCGTTTCCAATGAGATGGTATCCACTGAATGATGACCTTACGCTGGCTGCAAAGTTGAGAAAGTAGTGTCCTTAGTACTGACAATGTCCCAGACAGAAGCGCCTCGAGTACAGATTTTGTATCTGTCAATAGCACCACAGGTTGTGTACCATGACTGTTATTTAGTAATTTCTCTGTTGCTATCTTGGTTGCTTTTGTATGGATGTGAAACTTGGACAATGTGCTGTCAAGCTGAAAAACATGTGAAGGCTACAGAAATGTGGTTTCTGAGGAAAATGCAACGAGTAACATGGACAGATAGAAAAACCAATGACTAAGTACTCATTCATTCATTCATTCATTCAGTAGCATGTCCTTTGCAGAACCTCGCTCCCATAACAACTTTCCGGAAAACTTCTCGATCACAAGCAAGATGTCCCGCGTCTGATACACCCATCTGGAGATTCTTTCATGGTTGTTATGGTACTACTAAGTACTACAAGAGACAAATGAAAATCGTAGACTGATTAGAGAAATTAGACGAAGACTGTCAAAATTTTTTGGACATGTTATGAGAAGAAATGGATTGGAGAACTTATTGACAACTGGCAAGATCGAGGGGAACAGACCAAGAAGAAGACCGAGAGGAAAATACCTGGATGGCTTGGCCACGTGGCATGGACAAGACAGGAACACTGAGCTGATCCACGAGCCTGGTGATCGAGTGAAATGGCGAGTCATGACCGCCCACGCTTTCCGGCATGGCACATAATTGATTGATTGATCTTGGTTTTCTCAATTTCAGCATCATAATTGTGGCAGTACCTTCCTGTTGGTACTCTGGCCGTGTCCCTAGCATTATTTGGGTGTTCTATGAACACTTCCACTCCTCCATTTCTAACAGCATTTTGTGCTGACCCATCTGTGTAGACTCGGATCCAGAGGTCCTGCAGGTATTCGTCATTAAGGAAGCTGAAAGTGTTCTGCGTTGTACAAAGTTCTGTTCTTCCTTGTCAAATATTTCTTTTACTTTTGTCTGGATTTGCAGTGACAGTCGATATTCCTCTTTCTATGGGGTTCGTTCTGGAATAGTTTTCAGGGGATTCCAACTGTGGGCAGATCAGTGGTTTCTCTGCAGAGTCGTTTGGCTTGGTGGATAAAACTGTTTCTTTTCAACCGCCCCATAGCTAGGTTTTCAAATCTGTTCTTCATAGGGTGGCCTGGCAAGCTAAGGAACTTTTCTGCTTGTATTGGCGTTTTCGTATCTCTGTAGCTCTAACCCCCTCTCAGTGCTTGTGTCCTCCCCATCTTCTCCATCTCCACTATATGGGTTGATCTCATCCCTCTCGGGCTGACTCTAATTGCTTGATTTTGCACCTTATCCAGCTCTACTATAGGGGTTGATCTCATCCCTCCCGTGGTGACTTTAATTGCTTAATTTTTCATCTTATCTAGCAATTGTAGTGTGGTTTTTTATGCTGAACATCACGCAGTTGACCAGTATTTCAGGTGTGATCGTATGCTCTGTTGATAAACTTTGCTAAGTATCTTCCCCCTGGCTTCCCACGTGGTTCCACTTGGTTTTCTTAAGATAGCTATTTTCCTTCTGCGTTTTACTACAGCTTTGTTGATGTGATTTCTCCATGTCAGCCTGTCATCAAATATTGTATCGATTTAGTGGCCACTGATACATGTTCATTTGTGCTCCATACGATCAGGTCATCAGCGTACATTGCCATTTTAATGCCATATTGTAGTTTAGCAACAAGATCATGGATGAAGATTAGAAAAAGTGTGGGGGATAGGACTCCATCCTGGGCAACATCGTGACGAAGCAGTATTTTCTTGCTCTTGAGTTCGTCTATCTGTACTCGGGCTCTTCTGTTGTGCAAGTATGCTTTCACCCATTCGTACATTCTTCCATTGACTTTATAGTTTCTCAGTTTCTTCATCAGGCCTTCCTTCTAGACTTTGTCAAAGGTTTTCTTTAGATGTATCCATGCCGCAAGCACCAGTTTCCTCACTTGGAATGCATCCTCGATTTCTTGAGAGAGGTAGGTTGTCTGATCTTCCGTAGAGTAGCACTGCCTAAAGCCGGCCTGCTGTGGAACAATGATGTTTTCACTTTCAATGTACTACTGCAGTCCGTGATTGATGATGCGCTCCAATGTTTTGCAGAGACAGCTGGTGATGCCAATTGGTTTATATCTGGAGGCACAAGAACTGTCTTTCTTGATTTTAAGAGAAATATCATGTTCGCTTATCTCCAGACTTGTGGAACACAACCTACTGTCCAGCAGTTAATGGAGATCTGCAGCAGCTTTGTTGTAGCCCTTGTTCCTAGGTTCCTGATCATTTCATTGAAGATACCATCAGCTCCTGGTGACTTTCTCATTTTTAGTTTTGATATTGTTAGCTCCAGTTCGCTGATTGTGATATGTTCCCCCAGAGCTTCATGCACTATTTCATTCTGTCATGCATGTTGCCACCTCTTTTGAATTTCTTGTTGTTTCTCTTGACTAATTTTGGTGTTGTTATCTTGTGCAGCTGAGTCCGCAAAGTGGTCAGCTGCTTGCTTTCCTGATAAGATGTTTCCGTCTTTATTTAGTGCAATCTTGGAGTTTCTCCCTGTGCCCTCGTCGTTAAGTTGTTTTACTATCTTCACATATAAATCAACTCTAGTGTTCCCTGTGATGAGAGTGACATTCTGCAGAGATCCTGCTACAAGATGATATAATTATGTGCCATACCGGTAAACGTGTGCGATCATCGTTCGCCATCTCTCACGGTCACCAGTCTCCGACCACCATTGTGTTCTGGTTATGCCATGTGACCAATCCATCTAAGTATTTATATGTCTTCCACTAGTTCTTTAGCTATCTGCCAGTTGTCGCCAAGTTTTCAATTTTATTTCTCCGCATTGTAAAGTTTGCCCAAGAAACCTCGACTGTCAACACCTAATATGTTGTTTTTTTTTTTTTTAAATAAAGAACTGTTTTCATTTCCTTCTTTCTTGCCGGACTGACTCATTTTGTTTTTCTGTCAGTCCTGTTCCTGTCAGTCCAGTCCTATTCGTAACATTTTTCTCCGTGTAAAAACACACACACACACACACACACACACACACACACACGCGCGCGCACGCACGCACGCACACACACCACGCATAAATATATACATTCCACTTAATTTCGTGTTGGGGTAGGCCTGAACTCCCCCACGCAAATCATTAAACTTCGAGCCCTCGCATACGATCATCGGCCAGATGATCAGAGACTGACATAATAAAAGACACCCTTCCGACACCAAAGGCACCCCTTCACCTCTGCCGTCCTGAACTAATCTGTGCTGTATCCTGTTGCCTCCACAGACGCTGATATCAAAGCTGTGTACAACAGGGATTTGGAAGCTGCTCATCATAAAGGTAATGACGCTGTCATCTTCTTCTGGCAATTCTTGTCTGCCGGAAATATTCCTGACGCGGATTAATACACATAAACATGTTCTACGGAAATCGCTACGCTGGTGTTGTCGTCGGCGGTGAACTGTTTATTGTGAATTAACATCTAAACATTACACATGCAAATTTCATTTCTTTATGTGCCATGCTGATAAGCGTGGGCGGTCATGTTTCACTACCTCACACAATCACCAGAATTAGCTCTGTGTTTTTGACTCGATTATGTCACGTGGCCTAGCCATTTGATATTTACCTCGCATGCAAATACTGTTCCCATTTGTTCTTTTATGCGAATTGTGTCTTTTCTTAAATAATGCTTCCATTTGCTTTTCTAATACATTCCAATAAAAATGGTCTTGTAAAGTTCACGATGAAACATTAAATAAGTTAATAATAACATTCATGTTATAGATGCAGCAATATCAACAAATCACTGTGTGTTCGGGGCCCATTCGGGAAGCAAAGAATAACAACACTGTAACCTATCGTGCATATCATGATATCGTAAGAGGCGACTAAAGAGGGTTGGCGAAAGACTAGACAAAATGTGCCTTTGAGAACTTCAACTGCAAAACCCAATCACGAACATATCTAAGGGTTTAATATGTTGGGGGTTACGTGTATGTTCCATTGGGAAATGAAAGACAGAAGAAGAAGAAGAAGAAGAAGAAGAAGAAGAAGAAGAAGAAGAAGAAGAAGAAGAAGAAGAAGAAGAAGAAGAAGAAGAAGAAGAAGAAGAAGAAGAAGGAGAAGAAGAAGAAGAAGAAGAAGAAGAAGAAGAAGAAGAAGAAGAAGAAGAAGAAGAAGAAGAAGAAGAAGAAGAAGAAGAAGAAGAAGAAGAAGCAGCAGCAGCAGCAGCAGAAGAAGAAGAAGAAGAAGAAGAAGAAGAAGAAGAAGAAGAAGAAGAAGAAGAAGAAGAAGAAGAAGAAGAAGAAGTAGAAGAAGAAGAAGAAGATGGAATCGGCAGTTATTTTCCCATCTGGATGTTTCCTAGATGTTCACCCACACAGTCCACGAAATACAGTTCATCGTCGATGGCAGTGGCAGTCAACCAGAAGCATAAGGCAAAAACCGGTCAACTCTGGGACATAGCCATCTGCAATCGCTCCGAACATGCAGTCACGTTCCATAAAACCTCGGGCAGATTCAAAAGCATTTCACATGAAACTCACAGCTCACAGTGTCGCACCACGCACTCACTCAGTAGCAGGGCGACGGAACCATCAAGCCTCCTTAGTCGCCTCTTACGACATGCGTGGTAGGCTACAGTGTTGCTATTCTTTGCTTCCCTTATGGGCCCCGGCAACACACAGGACAGGTGGGTAACAAACGCCATAATAACCTCACCTCACTGTTACGCTGCTGTATTCTTCTCTTTATGATAAAAAGTCGCTTAAAAGTCGACAGGGTCGACTTCATTGCACCGGGTTTTATCCCATATACATAATGAAACTATGCGTATTATTCTCGGATGTGCAAGAGATACACAGCATGCAGGGCGATACGCTCGCCACCTTCTTGATTTTCCAACTATGTGGGGCAGAATACAAAATTGCCCAGCACGTGCCTACCTCAGAGTCAACGCAAATAAACAACATCCACTGCACAGGGAAATTAAGAAGGTACAAGTAAAGGGCAGCAGGTTATAAAGAGGAAAATTGTGAATGGGTAAAGTCGAAGACATTCTTCAATAGGTGTGTTCACTTGAGGACTTAGAACCTGGCGAGGAGTGGGTACAACAGAGTGCCAACAGAGTTCTATATGCCATTTTCAGTTTGCATCCAACTAGACAGAAAATGCAGACAAGAAAATCCGGCTGCTGTGGAGACAGAAGTATAGGCTTTGATCTTCGAGAATTCTTTAGAGGATTATTCTGTCATTACACAGTTGGGTCGGTCGTTCGACAAGTGAGAAGTTCATGTGCCTTTACGGCTCAGATCGAAGGGGGAATTGTGAAGGAATATTCTGATGCTTTTGCTTTGACCACAAGTAGCCTGACTATGGAAGTCATGGCAGTAAGTAAAGCAAGTCCATGGCTCGAGACACAGATATTCACTATGGCGTGTTTCCTTAGCGACTCAATGAGTATGCTCAGGAAGATAGAGATGGGGTGGGTCCGGAGAGAGTGGGTGCTGTCTCTGGAGCGGTTTCGGCTGGCAAAGATTAGTTTCATTTTCGCGCCAGGGCATTTGCGTGTACAAGAAAATTAGCAGGCTGACAGGCTTGCAGGTAAGGCTACTATGGAAAGCGGTCGAGCCATGGATCAATCTGATATTCTGAATGCGCTACGAGAAGCAAGTCATTTGCGACAACCAAGTGATGACTGCGAATCTACAACCATGGTCAAGCTGCGAGAACAGCAAGTTAAAGGGGGGGGGGGGGGGGGGGGGGGGGGGGGGGGGGGGGGGGGTTGCAAAACAAGAACACTGCGCAGGAAGCCATAGAAGATTAATAAATCAACACAGAACTGGTGTCGTTAGCCTCTACACACAGCGGAATTTACTGAGGAGGGGATCCGTGCACTTATGGGCTGAATGTTTCGATGTGCAATGAGGATGATCTATCGACTAACTAACTAACATGGCGCAGTCTCTTTCTGCAGCGCAGAAAGCGTCGCCCAAAGCACGAACTCCGTAGCTCCAGCGACGACCCTCAGGAGCCTCCGAAAAAATGCACTCGTGAACCGAAGGACGCGGCCCGGAATCGAACCCTCAACCTTCGGAGTCCGAGTCAGACTGCTTGACAACTTCGGCACGGAGATTCCCGTTGTTCTTTATTATAAGGGGAAGCAAGATAGACAAAGCGGCGGAAGACGAAGGGAAACAACCGTTTTAATTTCTAGTACAGGTGTATTTTTAATGACTGTGGGGTTTTTGAAAATATTGCCGTTCCAGGTTTTGTATTTACCTTTTATGTTGCATGAACTCCACATAGGGTGAATACACACCTTGGAACGGCAATATTTTCAAACACTCCACTGTCGTTAAAAATACACCCTACACATTGGGATTCAAATTTTCACACAAATTTAGATAAAGAGGCGTGAATGGCTGCCTCACCCTGCAGCTCCAGTCCGTCAGCATACAATTGTGTGAGTCCTTGAAAGGATTGATCTGACATTATTCCTTGTCCGTGTACCCTTTGCTCAGCGATTTCGTTCCCTAGTAGTGTCTGTCATAATGGAAAAAAAAAAATTTGTTTCCCTTATCCCCTATTGCCTCTGCTGCGGATGATATCCTGGCAACCGCCGACACCCCCCCCCCCCCCCCCCCCCCCCAAAAAAGTGTGCAACCGATTTACGACCGTAAAGTGCACACAAGGATTGTTCGCACAAGGAGCCCAGGTGGTAAATTAGAGAATTTCAAGCAAGAAATGAAAAGACTGTAAAAACACTATACATTGATTAGATAAATTTGACGCAAAGGATCAAGATTGTTTGGGCATGTTATAAGGATAAAACAAGTGTTATGCTTGGTTGATAAGTAGCAAACTTATTGGACAAAGAGCAATGGAAAAACAAAGAGATTAATGCTACCTAAATGGCTAGGTCACGTAACATGAGCAGGACAAGAACAAAGACTATTCTAGACTCTTTTGACGGTTGGAGATGTGGAAATATGACCTCTCACGTTTATCGACACAGTACTTAGTCATGATAATGTTTGTCTGTTTGTCTGTGTGGGTGTGTGTTTTGTCTGTCTGCCTGCCTGCCTGTCTGCCTGCCTGCCTGCCTGTCTGTCTGTCTGTCTGTCTGTCTGTCTGTGTATATGTGTGTGTATGAATATGATTGTGTGTGTGTATGCATGCATGCACGCAGGTAGGTAGGTAGGTAGGTAGATAGATAGGTAGTTAAGTACGTACATGCAATCATATTCATGCATGTTTTGGAAAGGTTCTCGCAATTTCTCGTTCACAGAGAAACGGATATGCTGTTGCGCCAACATTAAAGCAAAGAGCAATAAGTACGGCTGCTAACAAGGAACACAAAGAATTCAGCTGGCATCTGTGGTGGCCATAAAGAGCAGAATATTCATGACAACATAAACAGACGACCTGACAGTCGACAGCAGCAGTGGAACCATTAGGCGCATCAGTGAGACGAACACACCAAAAACACACCATCAAATACATACTGTACTGCTGTAGTTCTTCACACTTGTTTATATTTTACGTTGACTTTTGCGTATTTACTCTCAGCTGCGCTTACTAATATATGCACCTATTGCCATTCTTAGTTTTCATTTAAACGACAAATTTACGATAAATGTTAATAAGGTACCATTTATGAACTGACTCTGATTCAATACCGATAATAACGATAATAATAAATAATATTAAATAAAGTTTAACAATCAAAGATAATTTAAAGTTGTTTTTTTTTTTTAAATTGTGAACGTTCAGTACTATATTGCTCTTTTTATTTATATTGTCTTAATCATAACAATAACAGCGTTCCTCGACTTGAGTTTCTCATTGTTATCTTAATCATAACAATAACAGCGTTCCTCGACTTGAGTTTCTCATTGTTATCTTAATCATAACAATAACAGCGTTCCTCGACTTGAGTTTCTCATTGTTATCTTAATCATAACAATAACAGCGTTCCTCGACTTGAGTTTCTCATTGTTATCTTAATCATAACAATAACAGCGTTCCTCGACTTGAGTTTCTCATTGTTATCTTAATCATAACAATAACAGCGTTCCTCGACTTGAGTTTCTCATTGTTATCTTAATCATAACAATAACAGCGTTCCTCGACTTGAGTTTCTCATTGTTATCTTAATCATAACAATAACAGCGTTCCTCGACTTGAGTTTCTCATTGTTATCTTAATCATAACAATAACAGCGTTCCTCGACTTGAGTTCTCATTGTTATCTTAATCATAACAATAAACAGCGTTCCTCGACTTGAGTTTCTCATTGTTATCTTAATCATAACAATAACAGCGTTCCTCGACTTGAGTTTCTCATTGTTATCTTAATCATAACAATAACAGCGTTCCTCGACTTGAGTTTCTCATTGTTATCTTAATCATAACAATAACAGCGTTCCTCGACTTGAGTTTCTCATTGTATCTTAATCATAACAATAACAGCGTTCCTCGACTTGAGTTTCTCATTGTTATCTTAATCATAACAATAACAGCGTTCCTCGACTTGAGTTTCTCATTGTTATCTTAATCATAACAATAACAGCGTTCCTCGACTTGAGTTTCTCATTGTTATCTTAATCATAACAATAACAGCGTTCCTCGACTTGAGTTTCTCATTGTTATCTTAATCATAACAATAACAGCGTTCCTCGACTTGAGTTTCTCATTGTTATCTTAATCATAACAATAACAGCGTTCCTCGACTTGAGTTTCTCATTGTTATCTTAATCATAACAATAACAGCGTTCCTCGACTTGAGTTTCTCATTGTTATCTTAATCATAACAATAACAGCGTTCCTTGACTTGAGTTTCTCATTGTTATCTTAATCATAACAATAACAGCGTTCCTCGACTTGAGTTTCTCATTGTTATCTTAATCATAACAATAACAGCGTTCCTCGACTTGAGTTTCTCATTCTTATTATCTCATGCCATTTTCATATTTGTATTTAGCTGTTGCTTTGTTCCCTTAATTTCGTAAGGACATAGAAAACAGCGTAATTGACTTATTATGTTGCGCGTGTGTGTGACGATGTATTCCTTTCCCTTGTCTTGCTCACATGTACCCTTATGTTCCTCCCAAACACGCAGGCACGGGCAGGCTGACTGAACCTGGTGCTGTAAGCACTGACTAGAAACGGTACTCCTCTTAAATGATTAATTGTCATTGGATGATTAATCGTATTATTCAAACTTTCGGTTTATGGCATGGGCTTATAAATCAAACTATAATTAAAATATCAATACGGTAGTTTTTCCTATGCAACTCTCTTAATTTAATAAATAATACAACATGTCTGCTACCATTTTAACAACTTTTAAGTCAAAACTGTGACACGCCCCTACTTCCCATTTTCCGCCATCTATTTTTGTTTGGTCAAAACCTACTTTTTGCTTGTAACTGAATCTGTTACACTCCTCCTAAACTCTGACCCACATCCACAAACCAGCGACGGGACACATTTGTAAAAGAAAAATGTACCAGGTAACTACAAACTGTTGCATGCTCTTTACAAGACGTTGCTATCAGCCCCATGTTGATTTTATAGGGCATGTTTACTTTAAGTAGTCTGCTGTTGCTTTCTGAACGTGAAGTCAACGTCAGATTCCAACTGACCGGTGTGTGGAATGAACCAACTACTCCGCCGTCAGAGAACATGATTTGTAAGTGCGATTGCGATAAATCTCTGGGCTATGCTGACCTCTATAGGTCAAACAAAATGGTTCATTACACTAATGGTTCATAAATTGTTCCATATTTACCAAGCTCCACTTAGGGTGGCTCCAGTTGTTGAGACGCTACAATTTCAGATTACTATATATATATATATATATATATATATATATATATATATATATATATATATATATATATATATATATATATATATATATATATATATATATATATATATATATATATATATTCAAATGTTGGAAGATATCAACTTTGATGAAACAGATCTGACAATAATGAAGTATATTTGCTGGAAACAAAAAGCAGCAATGAAAATCTGAAATAAAGAGAGCAGTTATAAACAAATAAAACTAGAAGTAAGACAAAGATATGGTTTGTCACCGGATCTCTTCTCTCTCTATAGCAGTGTAATCATGAGAGCGATCAAAGAGAAGCCAGGAATCAGTTATCAGTTATCAGTTGGGGTATCTTCGTTGCACTCCGGACATGTCCATAGGTGCTCAGAGAATCACTAATCGGAGGTTATAATGTAAACAATCTACTCAGTGCAGATGACCAGATGACCCAGTAATAATGATGGAATATGCAAAATATCTGCAACTATTGTTGGACATTGTAATAACAGAGAGCAAAAAAAAAGGACTCTCCTTGAATATCAAGAAAACAAATCAAAAAGAAATAAAAATGGTTATATCAAAGGAAAAGGTATGACCAAAATTTGAAATACCAATAGAATGCAAAATGTTTAACCAAGTGGATAAATGTAAATACCTAGAGGCATTTTTAACATCCGATGGAAGATGCATGACAGAGATTAAGAGCAGAATAGAGCAAGCAAAAGCTGCAGTTCAGGATATGAGAAGTATTTTATGCAATAAATCACTATCATTGAATGTATGAAAGGGAGTGCTGAAATTATATATATATATATATATATATATATATATATATATATATATATATATATATATAGAGAGAGAGAGAGAGAGAGAGAGAGAGAGAGAGAGAGAGAGAGAGAGAGAGAGAGAGAGAGGGAGGGATAGGGAGAGAAAGAGCCTGTTTTGCTGTATTGCAATGAATCTTGGAATGTAAATGAAGGAATTAGAAAGAACATGGAAACAACGGAGATGTGGTACTGAGACGAATGTTGCGAATTCCTTGAACTGCCAGGGTAACTAAAAACGATTGCCTGAAAGAGGCTAATGAAACTAGAACATTATATACAACAATGAGAAAGAGACAAACAGTTTTCTTTGGTCCTGTGATGAGAAGAGAGGCTTTTGAGAACATCGTGATAAATGGAAAGATCAATGGGGAAAGAGACAGGGTCAGACCAAGAGAAATAGTGCTTGGTGGAATGAGGCGATGGAATGGATGAATATCATCAACAGAACTGATCCAGAACTCCAAAGACCAAGATCTGTGGAGAGACATGAACGCTTATGTCAGCTGATAGGGCGCATGACCATGAGGGTGATTCTCCACATTAGTATCTCTACAAGACACTTCTTGTAATCTGTGTGTTGACATGTGGTGGGAGCTTCTAATTACTATTACGAATCACTAGCTGAAATAAACTACCAAAAACGTGATTGAAAAGGCTGGTTTTTGAACGATAATAACAGTCAGATGGAATGACACTATCCAGTGCCACCCATCGGGCGCTGGAGCGCCAACTATTCCTACCCACGACGCTTGACGGCAAAAGTGGGAGATGATGATGATGATGATGATGATTGTGATGATGATCATGATTGTGATGATGATGATGATGATAATGATGATGATGAAGATTTAACACCCAGTTGTTTATTTGTTATACCGAGGTCTACGAGAGATAATATTGCTTTTGATTCTGTAGCAGTTTACAGGATGAGACGTCAGGACCAAATTTGGTTGAATGTATCATTCACCTATTTGGATTCTGGAAAGTTTGGGTTATGTGGTTAATTATGTTTCGCAAAAGCATTTAAAAAAAACAAGGCGAAAAGTAGCCTTTAGCAAGATGAAAAACATACTGACCAATAAAAAGATGTCAATTGAAACGAGCAATAGAGTGTTAAGGGGCTACATAGAGCATGTTCTTATGTATGGATGTGAAACTTGGACAATGAGCAGTCAAGCTGAAAAACGTCTGATGGCTGCAGGAATGTGGTTTCTGGGGAAAATGCAAAGAATACCATGGATATACCGAAAAACCAAAGACCAAGTACTACAGGAGACAAATGAAAATCGTAAAGTGATTAGAGAAATTAGACGAAGACAGTCAAAATATTTTGGACATGTTATGAGAAGAAATGGATTGGAGAACTTAGTGACAACTGGCAAGATCGAAGGGACAAGATCAAGGGAAAGACCGAGAAGAAAATACCTGGATGGCTTGGCCACATGGCATGGTCGAGACAGGAACACTGAACTGATACACGACTCTGGTGATCGAGTGAAATGGCGAGTCATGACCGCCCACGCTTTCCGGCATGGCACATGATTGATTGATTATGTTTTGTCCCAAGTAGCTGTTTCCTCAGCGTACCGAACGATTCAGTCTAAAGAATAAAATCATAGAACAGAAACAGCTGGCGTAACTATCGAGGTAATATAGGTTAATGGAATCATTGGCTGGGACAGAAAAGTGTGTAAAAATATATCATGTAAGCAATAATCAATAAAGGTATTAGGGATTCCTTGGTAAACAATGGGCTGATGCAGATTACAGATTATTTTATCGCTTTACAAGTCATAAAAGCTTGACACTGCCAAGAGTCCTCAACACGAGATAAGGCTACAAGATGAAGAATGAATCTTCTGCTTAACATTTACTGTGGAGTAAATGTGTACCTTTGTATACAGTCATTATTGTATTCTTGTCGCTTCTGTTGTTGTTGTTATTGTTATTAATATTCTTTATTATTATTATTATTATTATTATTTATTCATTTTTAAATTACGATGCATATTTCCCCTGGTAACATATTGGTGCGAAACTAGAATATATAACGAATCAGCTGACAAGCAACATCCGCCTTTGTACTCCTTACATGCCACAGAAGAGTATTCAAGATTCACTTGGCGGAAAGGAGAACAAACTGATCTATCTAACAAGCACTAAGCACTGAAGACGATTGGTTACAAAGATGAATAGTAATGAGGAAACAAAATGAAATGTTCCGAACAGGTGACCATGCTGAAAGTCTAGAATAGAACGACTGGCTACTAAGATAAATAGTAACGAGGAAAAATACAATGGTTTCAACGGGTGAATATGCATGAATCTCTACAGAAGTTAATTATGGAGAGAAGTTACGGGGAAGGCAGAGAAGAGGAAGATCGCAGGGTAGATGTCTTGAACAAGAGGAAAGGCGCAATGTGGATGTCATGAAGAGGAGAAGGGCTTATTGAGGATGCGATAGATAATCGACACGTGCCGGCAATAGAGGCAGGCCGTCTGGTTTATGTGTGCTAGATTGACTGACACTTCATGAGCATTGGGAATATGGTACTTGACCCCTATTGTGATAGACCAGTGAGTGACGTGGTCAGTATTATGACCACCGCCTTTGCTTGTCAAGACATTTCCTGGTACCAATTTTAGGTTGGGTCGATCTGAGAGCCCTAATTAATTGTGAAAATCCGCCCCGTTATGGATTCAACCCGATGACCATCGGACCAGTAGGCGAACGTGTAGCCACATCTCTACAATCCTCACACATCCCTGCATGCAAATATAATATTACTTATACAATAACTATAAGCAAAGTAAAACTGCGAAAACAAATATAATATTTAAAACACTGCATTTTCAGAAGTAACATTAACATCGTAGTTCGTAGATTTATTCAGTAACACAAATAAAAAGCACATGGCCACTGTAGACATCAGAAAACGTACTCCTGGTAAAAATTATGCCGCAGAGCAAGCACGTCAGAAGGCTTCTGATCATCAGAAATAGTTCTCCCCTACCCCATCATTAAAAGTTTTGGCCCCTTATTGTGAGTAAACATTAAGTAAAGGGTCAGTTTCCGCTTTTTGGAGCATACTGCGTATCGTATAGACCTATACTAAAAGGGGCTCGATTGGTGGTGTGGTCAGTAATGCACCGGCCGCGTTTGCTTCCCATAATGTTTTCTGTCACCAGTTTTATGTTCGGTCAACGCGATAGAGAGGTCAATCTTTTTTGTTTTTTAAACTGGCGCCCAAAGAAGATTCGAGTCCATTACCTCCTTGTCGACACAGGCGATAGTGTTAGTCACTGCCCTGCCGCGGTTGGCTCGTAATTTGATTCACTTTTGGTTAACTGAGCAGCTAGCTGCTAGAAGTGGGAATTACTGTGAAACATGTTAATGTTGCTTCGAGGGAGGGTACACATCTACGTTAAAATACACACGCGTGCACACACACACACACACACACACACACACATACAGGAAAGTACATGTTTGTTAGACTAACACTCCTCCCGAAAGTGATCCAAATATACATATTAATATGATTTAATCTCCGTCGGACAGTGGTACAGTCAAGATAACACATTATATCACTAACACACACACACACACACACACACACACACATGTGTGTGTGTGTGTGAGAGAGAAAGAGAGAGAGGTTTAAAACTTTATTGATGTGTATGTGTGTGTGTGTGTGTGTGAGAGAGAGATCATGTGTGTGTGTGTGTGTGTGAGAGAGAGAGAGAGAGAGAGAGAGAGAAAGAGATATACGGGGAGAGAGAGCGGGAGAGGGAAAGAGAGAGAGGGAGAGAGAGAGAGAGAGAGAGGAGAGAGAGAGAGAGAGAGAGAGAGAGAGAGAGAGAGAGAGAGAGAGAGTAGTTTCATTGCTAACTATGCCAAATAACAGGACAGATATGTAAAGTAAGTTGGTGGGCATAGTTAAACAAAGTGCTGACATGGTTTTGGTCGCTGAAAATGAAACGCAGTTACAAGAAATGATAGAGACGATTGCAACAGAATGTCAACACAAAGAACTTAGTTTGAATAACTAAAAAATTGAAGTAATAGTTATTACGAAAGAAAACTAATAGGGTTTACCCCAGTGCAACATCAGTGTGCTTGGAACTAATGTGCATGGAACCAATCTGAAGTCAGGGTATTTAATTATTTGGATACTTTAAAGCTGCAGATGGAAGATGTTTCAATGAAGCTAAATGTAGAATACCCCAAGCTAAGACAGATTTTCATAAGAAGAAGAATATTCTCTGCAATTTATCTTTGTCAACAGAGATGAGAAAAAGAATTCTTTGTTTATCACCATACTGAACCAATCCTGATGCATGGAAGCGAATCTTGGACAATAAGCAGACAAGCTAGGAATTCTGTGGAAGGTGCAGAGTTGTGGTTTTATAGAAGAATGATGATAACACTTTGGGCGGATAGAAAGAGCCATGCAGATATCTTGAAAGAAGTTACCTGACAAAGAGAAGAGATTACTCTCACCAGACGAGAGTAGTCCACATTCTTTGGGCATGTCACGAGAAGGGAAAAGCTGGCTTACGTCGTCACAACGGGAAAGTCGGAGGGCAAGAGAAGCTGGGGATGCTAAGAGAGAAGATGCTGGACAGCTTGATATCACGGCACAGAGGTTGGCAGCAAACCACATAGAAGTCTGTGGACAGACATGATCGCCAACGCCATACAGCGTGGACTATAAGAAGGTAAGGTAAAGTAAAGTAATGGACACATTACCACACCTTGTTTGTGACGATTTTGATACATGGTGCTCGTCTCACATCTTTGTAGACCTGTTGGAACGCGATAGGTGATGTGGTTGGCTTTACGTCGCCGCATCTACAGCCCATATTTTCTGGGTGGACCTGATAGCCCAGGTCAATTTGTTACAATCCCTGCTACAGGGAGAGTCAAACACGCTAGCACTTGCGACATATATATGTGTGTATCTGTGTGTGTGGGGGGGGGGGGGGGGGGAACGCTCTGTGCGTGTGCTTAACCACATACATCTTACTGACAGTCCAGAAGATGACAATATCCAAATATGTTTCAATATGACTGAAAGCTCGGTCAGGTGAGTACAGGTATATATGTTAACATGACTTATAAGTTGACCAGATGGTATCACCTGTGCATGTTAACATGACTTATATGACGGACAGGTGGTGGCAATTACTATGTTAACGTGACTGTTAGCTCGACCACATGCTGATACCTGTGTATCTTGACATGACTGCTAACCCCGTTAATGTAATTAATAATGCTGAGTAACATTTGCTGGTTGATATTCTGTCCTGGTTCCTTGCCTTTACAAAAATAAACAAAGCGGTCTGCTTGCATCTACATTCATTGTTATTTTGTGTTTTATAATGGTTTCAATTAAATTATTTGACTTGTCCATGGCTTACATGAGAATTTGCTTGAACACCTCAAAAACTACGGTGATAAAGTTAACAAAAAAAAAAAAAAACAGCGTTTAATATTCTGTATTCGACGTACAATAAACGATAGCTCAAGTACAACGATGCCTTCGCTTGCTTGCTTGTGTTCGTTGGCTTGAGCTCCAACGCGAAGTCCTGTATGTCGGATGAAGACATCCTGTTGTCCAACATCAGTGTGATGTCATACAGGACCTGAGGTTTGCGTGAGTATCCGTTGTCCCATGTCTGGATTATTTT